>UXGD01001565.1:0-33504 GCA_900474315.1 Torymus auratus
TTCTATTTTTTTCAATATTGGCCGAATTAGATGACATGTCAGGTAATTTGGCCAAAACGCACATTTTTACACTTTTGTACCCTACAAGTCCAATATCACATTCGGGGTGTTCCCAATTTTGTTCTGGGTAGTATATTTAGTATACTTTAAAGTCTTTTTTACAATTTTATCCCAACCCATTTACAGGAGAAAAAAAATTTTCCGCTTAAGGTGGCCGAATTACCCCAAGTTACCTTACTTTATAAGCTATATTTTTCACATTTTCTTGCTAGTTATATGTGTCTACTTAAACTTTTCGATAAATTGGGAACAGGAAATGTATGTATGGCCATGTTAGATCTATGGCAAATTACTTCGAGTTAGCTTATTATCAAACATTCCCAATTAAAAATTGCAAGAAGTATTCGCTATTCGCAATATAATTCAATAAACCAACAATACACAATTGTACATGATTTTTAAAAAAACATTATTTATAAATCCGATACAAAAACATGCATGTTGTTTACATACAGGAGTTTCAAATAAAAGGCTAACCGATGCCCGGGAAAATAAAGCGATCGCTCGCTCGCTCGCGTGCGTGAGAGAAACTTTTGTCACATTCCGTCTCTCACTCTCTCCTGCACACCTACACTCCTTTCGCCCTTTCTCGACAGACCGATTGTTGTTCATTTGAGAGAGAAAGAGAGAGAGAGAGAGATCTCGAGCTGACCACCGTCCATCAATACGACAGATGTCCGAAAGGACTCGTGGCGTGCTGCTAATCCGACCTAACTCGGACTTAGCCGAGGCAAGAGACCAGCAGAACCCATTATGTTCCGATGCGAAGGCAACCCCTTTTCTCTCTCTCTCCCTCTCTCTCGCTCTCTCTCTCCCAGAAGATCAATACGCAAGATTACATTGCGAAAAGTTCTCGACGTCGCGCTCGCGCGCGCTTTCTCTGTGACCGGCCCGTCAAAATCAAGATTCCTTGGTCCGCGCCCGCTCATGCAAATCTTCGACATCTTTTACGCTCAATCTCGTCCGGTTTCCCCTCACGTTTGTGTTCGAAATTTCTTTGAACGGGACTATTAGCTATATTAAGAATGCACTTTTAAGGGTGAACTATACGGAGGATCTTTTTACGGAAATGACTGGCATAAAAATATATTAAGCTGATGTAATTTATAGATTGCTTGGACGTAAAATTAGGAGTTCTGAAAAATAACATCACTGATTTTAGAGTTGTTATTGACAACTGTAAATTAATTTTAAATATGGTGAAATTGATTAATATTAATATTTTGATCGTTAAAAAGGGATTAGTATAATGAGACATGCTAATATTATAAATATAATGTGTTAAAACCGTAATAGTTCGTGCTCAACCAGTAATCATCAGAATATTTCCTTTGACTAATCACGAACTAATTTCAAAAGTCAATTAACAATATCGCAGAGTTGCTGCGAAGGTGGGCATTATACCGTTAATATACTTTAGCTTTAGTCTGATCCTAATATGCTGACTAACAAATCTTAAGAAGTCTGTAGTCGACTTATTAAGAAAATAACCATATTTAGAGTTCGTTTCTTAGCAGTGATTACTGTTTTAAGCCAGTGATTATATTCGAATATCGTCTTAATTTCACAATTTATTGATTGTTACACTTTAATATTATAGTGTTATTTCTCATATTTTTGAAATAAATAATTAAAATATATTCGGTAATAGGTGAAGAATTAGTTAATAATACAAATAGTAACATTATAAAAATCAGTCCAATATTTCAGATGATTCTGAAATTCTTCTTTTCTAAAAACGTTGAACGGATTCCAAAAAAGGCTAAAAAATTTTCCCATAACGCCATACAACCGTGTGCTAAAATCTCATAGACACGGTCGCCCCGAGACACATCTCATATACGAGGAAGCTGGTCAACCGCAAATGGACACGTCACCCCCTCCAATATCCAGCGATCAGCGTATACACACACTCAGACCCTTTCGCCCCTGTGATGTCTACGTTCGGCAGTTTTCCACGCTCGTCCACCCCCACCACCGATGCTGACCTCTTTTGCATTCTGCCTCCTCTCGGAACAGCACGCGAGTCCGAAAGAAAGAGGTAAATCTTTTCTTTCACTCAGATTTTCCCCTACCTATATGCGCTTTTCGCGCTCGCGTTCCGTTGTGTCGTCGTCGCCCACGTGTATAGAAAAAAAAGAGAAGAGAGGGATGAAAAAAAGGCTTCTCTCGCACCCTTTCGCACGGATTCCGAGATCGCGCGCGAGCGATGAAACCCGAGAGTGGTCCAGGTTACTTTTCGGGCCCCCTATTTTGACGGGGGTGGAACGGGCGCCTCCCGGCCTTTTCAAGGTGAAAGACGAGAGCCCGAAAGGGGGGAAAGAGAGCACTTTGCACGATATTATGGAAATGGGTCACGGGCGCAGTGACGCGTCGTGCGCTGAGATGGACGCATAATAAGGGCCGGAAAAAGGATGCATTGTGAGGGAGGAGAGACGTTCGGTGTTCGCGGCTGCTTCGGGCGAGACAATGGATGTTGTCGGACCAGGCGTATCTTGCATCGAGTATGGGTACGCCTTTCTGATTGGCTCTAATTTTCGATTATTCAAATTAATGTTTTCTTTTGAATGAAAGGATTGGTCTATTTGTTTGGTTTTGAAATATTTAGCAATGTTTAAACATATATTTTTATTAGTTGTGTGCTAGATTGTACTATAAATGATCATGATGGACCTTAAAAACTGAAAGTTAATAACAGTACAAAATACTGTTATTATAAGAAATATGTAACTAAATATTAATGTTACTGTGCTTCCGTAACAAAATAATCCACCAATTATGTTTTAGCTGATTTTATTATTTCTTTAACTTTTAATGACTATCTTATTTGTAGCAATATTAGTAATATGTTATTATTTATGAAAAATGTTCCATTTTAAAATATGATTTTAAACTTAATCTTTGCAAGCGTACCTTATACTATTCTTAACTTCATGACTATACATGTTCATTTCTAAGCTTCATATTACGAGAAATGGACTAGTAATATCTTATGGAATCATTTATGAAAATATGAACTATGTTAATCCTTAAATTAATTCAATTCTTGATAATATGTATACGTTATTAATTTACTGTTGTACTATAAATGAATTACAAAACTCATGCCATATTCTATTGTAACAAATGAAACAAGAAATTTGATCTCATAACAATATCAATCTTAATATTATACCTTGCATTGAAGTTTCTAAGTACTTTCTCGCTGTTGCCAATATACTCCCTGCAATATTATTTGAAATATATTATCATACTAACAACTATGTATTAAAAACAATTAATATTCATTCACTACAACTTTTGCTAATAAAAAAACTACTGTACCTGCTGCGCCAATGTTGTGTGTGTAACTGTATTTGGTTAATGCGAGTGAATTCCCTGTAAACAATAAAATTAATTAATATATCACTCACATTATCACTTTGCAGGTTAGGTAATCATAAATAAAGATGTATTTAAATATTCAAATTACCCTCGACAGCTTTTGAGAGACATAGCCTTGCTAAGCTCGTCAAACTTTTAGCGAGAATATTCATTGTTACAATGGGTTATTTACACTAAAATTAATATACTTAAAAAATAAACAATTGGAGCTTCTTCACAACATTATACAGCAGGCGAGCAGCCGAGGCACGAGCAGCGGCAACGACGAACAGACTAGATAGCCGGACGATAGCGCCAGCTGCAACGATGACGAACTAAACTATTATTCATAAGTCGGTAATGTAGGTTCTCTACTTACTTGCCTGTGTATTACAGGAATCGCCTTTGACGGTAGGTATTTTCCATAAAATTTATTTTTTTATTCGAGTTATTTAAATTATTAAATTATATTTCTTATTGTTATACAAGTATAAACGTTTAAAAAAACAATTTAAGCTCTTTCATTTACTTATTATGAAAATTATGAAACACGGAAAAAAAGTTTTAAAAACATGGTGAAATAAACACTTCAGAACTCTATACTATTCATTACGAATTTTTCATTAAATGAAAAGCACAATATTGATTTGGAAATGAACTATATTAAAATAAATGAAATAATGATTATATTAATTTTCAATATCAGAGAATACTGTATTCAAATTATTTAACCATTCAAGCAAAACATACAAGGTACAACATTGATTTAATGATATAGTAATTAAATTTCTTCATTGATTACTAAATAATAAAAGTATGTCTACTTAGTACAATTAGAAATTTTATCCTTGTACAATAGAATATAGAATAGGCATTTATGTATACAACTATTTATAAAACTTAGAATACATAAAGTAAAATACAATACGTTATTTCAGTGGTTAAACTTTCTTTGCATTGTCCATTTTATAATAAGTAATAAAATATTATAAAAATGTTACGTCAGATATTGCACTTCAATACAAAATAGAAAACTTATAAAAAAAGTAGAATTTAAAAACTGAGATTAAGTTCCAAATGTTGGCACTCTTTGTTGACAATCAAATAGCAATTATTTGAATTCAAAATAACTCGACTCTAGTTAAATTAATTATGAATGTGACTAAATATGTTTTTTTAATAAATAAAGATGCTAGTTTAAGAGAGGGTCAGGAGTTCGGATCATAGATTCAGCTAAAACTTTGGAATAGATTTTTTGCTGTAGAAATATGGAGAAAGCTGCAATATTAAACTCTAACGCTAAAAAAAATTGACGTTCTGAACATTTTTAGCTTTATTTTGAAAATAGGCTTGGAAAAGACCTCTTCTTAAAACAATGACCATTTATCTCTGGAAACTCTTAAATATCATTTCAAAAATAGAAAATAAAATTAGACAAAATGAGCTTTCATGTCGTTTTTTAAAAATTAAAAAATGATGATTCCTTCCAAAGTTGTGGAAGGGTAAAATTGAGCATTGAAGAGAGCGCGCCAAAATATATAGACAGTGGAACAGTGAATTAATTCATCAATATTGCAAAAATTGTGATTTAAAAATATCATTTATCATGGAAACTCTTCATGAGTCTCGATACACTACTCCAAAAATAAAAAAAAATGTCGGCGTAAAATAAAAGGTGTCAATACGATATTTAAATAAACACGGTGTGACTGTATATAGATATACAAGTTACAAGGAGTTTTTCTTTATGTTGCTATGTCTCTGAAATTAATATTGCTTGCCATATTGAAAATTATAGCATATTATTCTTCTTGATTTCTAGGTTTATGCCTTACGGTTGAAAAAAAACGCAAAGAAAACTTTTTTTACAGTAAATCAATATGTATTTTTCAAACGAGCTTAGATAGGGATCCCGTGTTAACGCTGAAATTTTGAAGTCAAATATTTTTATTTTGAATACCGCTATCGACATGGGGCTTTGGCTTTGCGTTTCAAAATGCAAACACTAAGGACACTAAATCAACCGTTCTATGCAAATTTCAGAAAAATCAGAAGAAAATCGTTTTCTCGGAGAACGTCCTTAATTTGAAACTTTCATAACTTTGAAAAGAATCATCATTTTTTAATTTTTAAAAAGGAAATGAAAGCTCATTTTGCCTAGTTTCATTTTCTATTTTTGAAATGATATTTAAGAGTTCCCAGGGATAAAAGGTTACTGTTTTAAGAAGAGGTTATTTTCAAGTCTATTTTCAAAATAAAGCTAAAAGTGCCCAGAACTTTAGTTTTTTTAGCGTTAGGGACTAATATTGCAGCTTTCTTCATATTTCTACATTCAAAAGCCGGTCCCAAAGTTTCAGCCGAATCCGTGATTCGGACCCCTGACCCTCTTCTAGTTAGTATAGTTTATACCAATATCCTTATTATAAAATTAAATGAATCTTTTCCTGTTGCAAAACTTTGAAAACCAAGGAACTTTTAGGATACTTATAAGAAATAACAAGAAAACACTGGTGTTAATTTTAAAGGAAAGAATCTTTATTAAGAAAAAGTCGGAGTATTTCAGGTGATAATTTCTTGGACATCTGCAGTAAATTCAGACAAAAGGAACCAAGCCGTACAGCCGCATTGTTACATCGAGATAGAGACCGGTTTCGCAAGTACACGCTGGTTACAAATTAGCGCGCCTCGCTCCAATTAGTTCCAAAAGACGTGTGTAACTATGTACGTTTGTTTGTTTGTGTGTATGTGTCCGTGGGTACAGAGAAAAAAAGGTATCATTAAGAGAGAGAAAAGGTATCCTCGAGGACGTTTGAAGTAGCCATGTCGTCGTAATGTCGGCTTTCCTTTAAATCACGGCCCCGGCGCACGAATTACCAGCCGCCGTTGAGGTAGTTGTAACCATGGCCGAGTCCCAGTCCATGGCCGCCCAGGCCGCCCAGGCCGAGTCCGTTGTATCCCAGGCGCACGGCCGGCGCGCTGTAGAGCGGCGCGTGGTAGCCGCCCACGTGGCTCGTGTAGGACACAGCCGGGGCGTGCGAGTAAGCCGGCAGGACGCCCGCGTGGGAGACCACTGGCGAGCCCAGGTGTCCGATTCCTGTACAAAATTACACACAATACATATAATTTCGATACATCGATATGTTTTGATACGGTTAAATAGCGTGGGTGTTGCGTAATTGGTGAGTATATAAGTAATGTGCCGGAGGCGAGAGAGTCGCGCGGATCCCGAGGCTGATGGGCTTTTCTTGTTCTGTTCACCTTCGCAGGTGTGTATGTGTGTGTCGCAACGCGCCTGTACTTACTCACGCGCTGGGAGCCGTAATAGCAAGCGAGCCGTAGGTATTGTGTTTTGAGGGGAAAAAAAGGAGCGGAGTCGGTAAGTGGATGTTTACTCAACGGTTCGCGCGCGCGAGCGGGATTATATAGATTTTCATTGATAAGTAATAGCCGAGATGACTGTAATAGCATATTGTTTTAGAGCAGTTTATCGGAAACGATGCTGGAAGATTTTTTTTGGTAGTGGTAAAGGTTACGACGTATCCGTATTAAAATCAGATTTCTATTGTGAGCTAGGTAATGCGATAGTTTTACCTTCGCGATTGATGGTACTTAGCGTAATACTAATGTTTATATATAGATGCTGCTTTACGTTTGATAGTTTGTACTGTTCAAAAAGTTGCAGTGGTAGGTCTTATTTTTATAATTTTTTAAAAAACTATTACAATTAAATTTCATGAAAATTAGGTTTAAAATTTTTTTTCAAAGAAGATTAAAAATGTTATCATTGATTAATCTGAAAATTGCTATTATGGTTACTTTAAAAGAAATTTTTCTTTGTTGAATCACGTATTATTTTTCTGAAAGAACGATTCCAAAATAATGAAAATAATACAAAATAAAAAAATCACAATATATCTTAAGCCGTACTTGTGTTTTCAATCGATCGATACGATATACGAACTCACCACTATAATTACCAACTTTTTGAAAACTTAGTTTGGAAAAAAAAATTTATTCAAGAAAAAAGAATTTGAATTCTTTTTTATTATTGGATAAAAACAGTAAAACACTAAAGTAACAAACTAAATTTAAAATAAAGCTGTTTTGGTAACTGTAAAAATAATTTTTTTTCTTTCAAAAGATATAATTAGTTATTCTAAAACGAAGATTCTAAAAGTATAAAAATAATAAAAAATCTAAAGAAAGTCATGGCATATATTAAGCGGTACTCATGTTTTCAATCTTTCGATACGGTCTACGAAACAACCGGTTTCAGCGATAATTTGACATATCACTCACATTTATGTAAAGATAAGAGAACTCCGCGTTAATCATGTAACAGCCTTAGTGCAGTCATTAGTTTTAACAACCAACTCATAACCATTTCATCTATTTACATCTGTTATATGTTACAATACCTCCGTAGCCTCCAAGTCCGTTGTAGTATCCGTTGTATCCGTTGTATCCGTTGTATCCGCCGTATCCCAGGCCGAGCAGTCCTCTCTTTTCCTGCTTCTTAGCCTCGACGGCCTCCTCGGCGTAGATGGGAGAAGCCACAGCGGCGATGATGGCAATTAGGATCTACGGGTGGTAAATGCAAATCAGTCGTTTCAAAAGCTCTTTGAGTCTAATCTATAGCGCCATCCCCCATTTTAGATTTACGACTTGGATGATCGTCTTTTCGACATTGCGTTAAGGGAAGGGTGATATGAAAATTGAGTGCGGCTTGCGCTAGCGAGTCCTTTATCGCGGTTTAAATTAATATCCGTGAATACCTTTGGGAGTCGGTCTTTGTAGGAACTTTAAGGGCTGAAGATTCCAAGCGTGCTAAAGATTGTACAGTCTTTGAAATTACTGTGTGAGCCCTTTATAATTTTAAAAAAGGTTGCCCTTTTATCTTTATATGATAAAAACAATCTTTTTATTGATAAAATACAAATAACCGTTAAGTGACGAAAAAAAATTATGTTATCACACAAACACTTATAGATCAGTTAAAATATTTATACAAACAATGTTCGACAAATAAATTTTTATATTTTATGTCCACTGGCAAACAAACAAACAGAGTTCTTGAGAAATACATTTTGAAACTTCACTGTACTAAAAGATACTTCAACAGCTAAAATTTCAATTGAAACGTGTTTCTATTTATTTACTAACGAACAAACCCTTAAATACTTAATTTTTTTCTGCCCCCAACCCGAAAAAACCAGATTCAATCCATCTAACAAGAACGGATGGTGTTTGTTGTACCCTGGACCTTAGCCAACGCGCACCGCCCACACCAGCCCCGGTATACTCACGATGGTCTTCATGATTCTGGTTGATAGGTATATGTGTATGTATAAAGTACACAAGAGATATTCAGCTGCTGCTCGAACTGAGGATATAGTCGCGATCTGACTGATGCAGACTCGGTCCGGCACGCCCAGCTTATATACCTTACAACTCTCGCTCTCTATCTATCCTCCCATACGTACATGTGTGTCTGTGTTTCTATGTGTGCAAGAGCCTTCTTGCGCTCTCGCGCGCTCTCCTCCCTCGACGTCCCCGCGGCGCGATATCGCGCCCCCCGCGAGATCTAACGAAAAAAAACCAATGCTATACGTACGTGTACACATACACACATATACTTGTGGAGTATAGCAGCAGCGCTCCTTTCTAATGCCCGAACTTTTTTGCGTTTTCGAGACCGCCGAAAGATTCCTTGGCGAGGCTGTACGCCATGCCCTTCCGTCGCTGTAGATAGGAGAGGGAGAAAGAGAGAGAGAGAGAAAGATTACGTGCGGGAAATCTCGCGGGAGAGGGTAGCGCGCGTTATACGAAGGCAGGATACACTGCGCGATCGACGAGCCCCTCGGGGATCCTCCAATTGCGTCTTTTGTCTAGTCTAAGTACTTTGCTCTTCGGCTGCCTATATGCCGCGTATGTATAGGTGTGCGGGTGTGTGGGTGGGTACGTGAGTGTGTATAGGGATCTCGGGTTCGCTCCCGTAAGAGCACTCGCCGTTAATTGATCGCTTGTCTATACGCCGGTCTTAAAAATCTCGTGTTTCAGTTATTATTCTGTTCGGTGAACTCGCCCTGCTCTATCGTGCGCGATGTATATGAGCATAAGAAAGATTAACTTTCCGATCACCTGACGTTTTCACATAACGTTGATTTGTAATGTAGTACTTTGTGTTTTAAAACTTTCTGGTAATGGAACAATACCGATAACGATTTTCTAATAATGATTGCTAAATTTTGTTCAGAATCTGATATTTCACTGGAAAATACTATTTTCGTAACAATTTTTTCCATTTTTATATATGATTTTTCATTCAAAATTTGATGAAACTGGTTCATTTTTACGCGGTATAGTAATTTTTCACAAATCTAGTATTAAAAAAAATAATTATTTTTATTAGGAAATTTTTCTAATCCAATCTAAAGTTACAACTATTTTGTACTTTATTACAGTGTAAATATACTAATTTTAGATCGTGAGGGAAACTATACAAGAAAAGTAACTTTTTTTAGTGCACGACTATAACATATTACTAATAATGTGAAACAAATTATGTATTTATTTATTTATAATGACAGTAATTAGTTTATTTCAATAAACTTTATACTTATACTTTTTATATATATGTTTAATATGCATACACAGTAAAATAGTTTTTCCAACAACGTAAGTTAACAATATGTGTACTTTTAATAAATTTTGAATCGATTATTGTTATTAATCTATAATATCTATCCAGAAATTAATGAAAATTGTGATATTTCAGGGTAGCATTGAAAACAGTCTATAATTTATTTTATAATTTGGTGCTACTAATGTGCATTCAGATCTTATGATGTATGTGTTGTAGCCGGAACAATCTGAATAGCCAAATAAGGAAACGCAATACCTTTGGTAATTATTTTCCTAAGGACAATGAAATCATTCTATCTATCGATGGCATTTTTCTGTAAATGATAATCCATAAAGAGATAGAAGTTGTGAATAAACATGATTGAGGAAGTCAAATTTAATATAGGCGATCAACGGTTAATTTTCTAAAACGATCGGAAATTATAAAAATTATTAAAAATACAAAAAGATTTTTTCCAGTTCTGTTGAATTAATTTGAAAAATTGTAAACTACATTAACACTTTTAAGTTAACGATTAGAAAACTCTATAGTATATTTTCAAAAATTATATAATAAGCATACTTATATATGTCCATGAAACATATAAGGTTGATATAACTACTTCACTTTCGCAATGCTCGTGTGAATCGTGGAACTGCTATTTTTCTGTATCAAACTCAAGTGTAGTTAGACTGTAATTTTCAAGATATTTTAAGAGCATCGTGTTGACTCTGATTTACTTTTAGCGCGCGTTGTTAGTCGTATATTCCTTAGCAGGAAAATTAATTTAAATTAATTTCTAACGCACTGTATTTCTATTTTATGTAATAACGACCACGAAGGTTACTGATAATTCACTAAGCAAGTATAAACATTATTTCAAACGATACACTGTACCGATGCTACATTGTGCAATGCATCCAATCGATATAACCTTCGATACCTACATAGACATTTCAAAAAATATTTTATCGAACCTTAAAGTACCTGCAATCTTATTTAATTTTTACAGCTTCTTCATAATTAGCCTTTTAATAGCCATGCTTTTTGCTCTTTGGCTATTGAGCAAAGGCGTCAATCAAAATTCTATATGCCCAAAACACAAGACCCAATTAAACGGGGCTCGCTTTTTTTGCCGAAAAGTAGTTGAAACTAGGACGCGCTTGGTATATATCTCACGGGAGCAAAAAACTCCCCCACGAGTGCACGTACTTACCCACACACAGAGCGGGCAAAATTTACAATACGCAATTCCCTTAAATCTCCCGCTCCCGCGTAATGAAGCACCATACCGTGCCGGTGAATAAAGTCATCGGAGGCACGGAGTCACCTTAGGCAATAGCAAAAGAAAACTCTAGAATTGCATTGTGTGTGCGCGCGCAGAGAGTGGAAATTTCACTTAAAGAAATTTAGAGCGCCGTCGAAAGGAGTAACGACGTTTTTTTTCTATGCTGTCCTCCCGCCGTTAGTATCTATATAAAAGGTCACCCCCGTGTACGCACACGCCTCTTCTGGGGTCTTTTTTATCCCGATCGCACGCAATGGCCTCGTTAATACCAATAACGTCTGCCTCGCTCCTATACTAAATTTGACTTGTGAAACAACGGCGCGCTTTAATCGCCGCGCGCGGCGTTGTCCTTCGAGCGTTCGACATTCTTTTTCCGTTTTCTCTCACACGCTCACGCACACACGTACGATAGAGCACCGCGCCTTATCCCCTTTTTGCGTCCCTCCCGAAGAAAATTATATCGCTGAGGAAAACAAACGCGTGTGCAGGCTGAAAAAGCGACACAAAGGAATAGCCCGATCCCGTGTACCTATACACGCGCGAACCGAAGGAGGAAAAAAAGCCTAGGGAATTCTAGCGCTCGGAGGCAGCAGCGAGCGCCAGATATAAATTACGCCTCGCGTTTACGTCCGGCTGACAGACCGGGAGATCTATTATATGGGCGGCTGCTGCTGCTGCTGCAGCGACTATACGTTTTTGATTTCCAAGTCCTCATCGCGCGGCGGGGCGGCTTAATTCGTTTGACCCTCGACAATATAGTGCAGTGGTGGAATTAAACTTTACAATCGTGTTGTACGAGATATCGTATAAGCGTATAACTAGCTGCCGGCGATCGATTTTATTTGCCCGCGCGCGCTCGCACGCCGATGTAATAGGGCCGTGCGCGCATGGGCGAGACACTTGCTGTCGCGCGAGCATTCGGCGCACGTAGTTTATGCGCCAGAGCGGTTTGAGGGATTGCGCGGGGTGCGAAAGTTTATACGCGAGTTGTGTGCTGTTGCTGTTTCGGTGATGCCGCACGCGCGGGGGCTGGAATTCGGGAATCGTGTAGTTTTAATCGAATTGACGGTTGTGGTTGATACCCTATGGCGTAAAGGGAAAATGTATACGATTGTATACAAATGAGTTGGGATGTATTGTATGGAACGGCGCCTATTGTGTAAAGTTTTGTATATAGACGTTTTAACACAATTTTGTACGTGAGAACGATATTAGTATTTTAAAAATTTCAGGGTTTAATTTTTCCAAGTAAAATTTTTCTCATATACGTAGGTATGTAAATGCATGAAAATGTACAAAAAGGTCATGGATAAAAATGTATGAAAACTGTGTGAGATCATTTGAGAGTATAGTTTAAACCCTTGTTTAAAATTCAACGAAAAAAATACGACTTCTGCTGTCATTTCTAAACGTGTGCGCACTTACATGCATTTTTTATTTCCGTCAAGTTGCAAATGACCTTTCTGAGCACACTTATTCTAAATTAATATTCATTTTTACAATGATTTATGGCACAAAATAATTCCAACTTGTGTAATCCCAATATAAAATATAGGCGAACTATCACGCAGAATTAGAGCAGGTATAAATTTAGTAATTACAATAAAACCTCATTATTCTCACTATTCCGGCCGCCATTATTTGCAATTTCAGGTCGTAACAGCATTTTTATCGCTCTGAGGCGAGCGCCATAAATCACTTCAATTATATGCTCCCAATCGTCGAGTCCATGTTTAATTGAAACGACTAGCGTCCCGTAAATCCCGCCGCGGAGACAGTTCTGCCCGATATTGGGTAACAGGCCATTGATTGGATTCAGATCGATGTGTTTCCGTCAAGAAAATCATTCCCTTTGTTTTCTGCGTATGCGCGAAAAACGCTTTGAATTCGATTGAGCTTATACTCTCGGTCCGGCTAAACGAAATTTTACGTAAACTTTCCTTATAAATCCGTATAAATTTCCGTATAAATCTTCCGTTGCGTATGAGCTTTGGCGCCGCGTTTCACTTTGTATCATCTTTTTGGACAATCTATAATATTTTTCGAAAAGAAAAAATCAAGCTATTTATATAAATATATATTTACGTAAATGAATATAACGGTGGTTGAAATCTATGTTAAGAGTTCAAACTTGTCATAATAAGAGTATGTAAATTTCATTTACAAAACATAAAATGACTAGTGTAAAAAATAAAGATTTATTATGCGCTTAAAATTGCTATTGCATTAGTGTACTTTTGTATATATTAAATGCGTCAACGTTTTAATTATATAGTAATTTAAATCAGTGAACAGACTATATATTATTATAACGAGAACATAAAAAGTTAACATTATAATCTAATCGGGTGAAGTAGCAAATTATGTTAAGAAATTAAAATAGAACTTTATCTGATGCCGATGCTGATTAACCAATAAAAGTCGTGTATCGCGGTATGGTAAAAATCCGATAGTTCTCACGATCATACACGTTTTTACTCTATATTCTACAATGAGACTAACACGTAATAAAATTCCGCATTCGTGCAATCATCAGATGCCGATAAACACTCTCGCCTCAACTAGCAGATCACGCGATTATAAATAAACATATATTTACATTATATAAATATGAATTACGCAACCTAACAGACTCTATTTACGAAACTTCATAATACTTATAGATATATCCTATATAACAAATAGCATCACAAAAATTCGCAAAATATGTAAATGACTTTCGATAAATAATTACATTTTTTGGCATCAATATGATATCAATCTTATTGAGTGAAAAGTAAAATCTGGTTTTTATTTGCGTACGATTTTCAGTAAATTTATTTAGTTTAAAAAGAAAGTCTTTTTTCAATATATTCTAAATTTGAAAAATAAAAATTATCCGAAATATTTCATCAAAATACGGGCACGCATTACAGGATTCTGTACTCATTCAATAGATTTTTCTTCTTCGCATCATCCAATACACCCCAAACCACCCATCTATTTACCCTGACAAAGTATAAACTTACAACTAATCAAAACGCTGTGAAACGAATCGGCGTGCAAGACTAATATGCCAACCGACGCCTCTATACACACATCCCACCGCGCACGCCCAGCGCGGCAGCAACTTATCAAACGCGAAATATATGCCGACGCCTGGGGGCTCGCCCCGCGCGCGCGCAGCAGAGTTTATTCGCGAACATTATAAACCGGCTAATTAGCGGCGCAGCGCGAATAATCCGACGCACGGCTCGCGTTACTCTTCGCGGGCTCGAACAAGAGGGACATTCGACTACGACTGCGGGTAAGGGGACACTGCCGCGCGCTATTCCGTTACCACTGTCACTCATCTTGCGCAATAATTTATAGATACTTCCGTTATATACGGACGAGGCGCGGGTGGGAGCGCAGTTTTTTAATGTAACCGAATGCTTTTTATGCAATAAGCATAACGCGCCAACAGCTGGTAACGCGCGCGAGAGAAAGAGAGAGACACACCCCCCGGTGACGTAATAATCGGGTTGGTGGCTGCGGCCGATTGAAATCGGAACGATTATGAGCTTGTTTATGTGGATGGTTTTTTTTCATAATTAAGAATTGGAGTTTATCTTTTGTTTGTTTCAGGATTTGGAATAACAGAACAAAGGAAAATTTTTACCAATGAAAAAACGTATTTATAGTTTTGAAAGTTGCGCATATTTCGCTTATATATACCCTTGGTGCATATTAATTTGAGAAAAAAGTTGAAATAGGATTGAATAGAATTTAGGAATGTTGGCCAAATTGAAATAAGAAAACGGACTGCGAGAAGATGCATAACTTAAATTGTCGAGATTACGAAACGCTATCTTAAATTCTGTAGAATAAATTTTCTTGATTAATCATCTCAAACGATTTTCCTTGAAAATATTTAAAAATACAAGTACTTCATTTATCTATGACATTATCCGATATTTCTCACGAGATTCCATTATTATCTTATACACAATTACGATCGTATAGGTTTAATCGAGAAAGTATGCAAATTAATTGCTCTCTGTATTTTTTATTAAATATTAATTACTCTCGTATGATCGTGCATAACTGAATTCATAACTGATAAATATATATTATATGGAAATTTTTATTTCTTTTTTTTAATTTTGTTTCATTCGCAATTACTTATGTTAAAAGAGTAATTTTTAACGACACGTAAATAAATAAAAAATATCTGAAATTTAAAAATAATATAACGTTGTATTGAGCTAGTACAGCCCCTGTTTCTAAACCACTGTCTTGTTAATTCCTTGTATAAATAAGGGCAGTTATGCCCGTTAAGTAAATAAATAAAAAATAAAATAAAATATAATCAGATATCACAATTCACATAATAAATCATCACATGATACATTGGAGTAAAAACTTCATAAAAATTCCAACAGATGGCGCAACATGTCCACTTTTTAAGTATATAATGTCAACATGAAAACGAAGACCGCGGTTCTGCACGAGGTCATCGTGCCCGGTCTCCGGTGCCGTCATTCACTGTTCTTCCATTACGAATAAGTTGATTATATGTTTGTTTAAGAAAATGTAAATACATATATTTGGCATACAACTCTTACGTAATTTAAAATAATTAGAAACTCAGAAGATGATGGGCATTTGCATAGTGCGGAGAAAGTACATTCTTTTTTGTAATTTCGAGTTGATTTCGTTCGGTGAACATGTTCAACGGAATTCGATGGAGTATTTGAAAAAATTGTGCTAAAAATGAAATACCCTGTAAGTGTCTTCATATTACACTAATGAACTTCTAACAATTATTTTCTTACATTATAAACATTTATCGGATACGTGGAGGTTATGTTGTGGCGAAATTCGCGCGGTACTGCGCTTTTGGCGCGCACATTTGAACACAAGATATGCTTGTTTCAAACTCGAAATGCAAGTGCTAAAAAAAGAAGCTCAATGGGTGACAAGCTGTATAATTTGAAGAAAGAAGAAAAATTGCTGTTCGGTAGACTCATTGAAACGAAAAGGGAAAAAGTAAGACGTATAAAATTGGAGAATAAAGGAGTTATTCCAAAAGTTATACCATCGATCATACACTCTGAATTAGCATGGGCATTAGAATCTACATCAAGATTAACAGTTCTCAAAATAAAAAAGGATGAGCTAGTAGAGACTTCAGAGAAAGAAGATAATAATGTTCAAACAAATATAGATAAGACAATAACCAACTGTGATATGAAACTGCCTAAGAGTGAAGAAAGTGCCATAAGTGACTGTAGTATAAAAGTGTATCCTATAAGTCCAAAATTACAAAATATAATCCCGAAAACTTCTAAAAAAGATCCTTTATTACCCAAACCCATGGTAAACCATTTATTGGATTTTCCAATATTTGAAAAGGATAAAAGTATTGATGACAAGTGGTTCAATGAATCTAAAATTCTGTCAGTTTCACCGATGGATGACAAACCTTGTTTAAAATTTCCAAGTGTTACAAAAATTTTAACAGCAACAATGACAGAAGAAGCGAAAGCTGTGCTTGAGCGATGGAAAATGAGAATGATAGAACAATTGGGTTTAAGAGGATTCGAAATTTATCAAGCTGGTATTTAGTTTTTGTTTAGTTTTTTATTTATTTTATTTACATAAAGTATTTATTAACTACTTTCTTACAGAATTATTAAATGATGGGAAGTTATTACATTCAACAATTATGAATCATTTTAATGACAAGCCATATGAAGTTCCTAATAGAATTAAGCAATCATTCATCAGTTTAGATGAAGTACTTAAAAATATTGAGAGTGTGCGAGCACTTGAATCGCACGTTATTCATTCTAGACTTTTATATAGAGGAATAGTAGACTGCGTTGCTGTTCATAGGTAAGGTTGAAATTCAACTTATCGACTTCAGCTTTAAATAGTTTAGTTGATATAATACTTGGTAGATGTCCTCCAAGTCTCACATACATCTTACTTTCTATTTTTAGTGAATAATTTTATACTAATTAAACTATTATTAATAAATTTTTAGGGGTGATTTATGTTTAATCGATTGGAAAAAATCAGACAAAGCAAAGGATACTATTGGCTCAACGTACGACGCTCCACTTCAGTTAGCCTCTTATATTGGAGCATTAAATTCTGATTCAAAATATCCATTCCAGGTAATACTTTAGTATCAAGCTAAATTGCCTTCTTAACAAAATTCAGCTCAATATTTTTATACGTGCTAAAAATGATTTGCTGGAAAATTTATGTTTGAATATCATTCACTTTTAAAGCTTAAAACTTTAACTATAAATTTTATAAAGAATAAATTAAAGTTAGAATAAAATTTTTTTTTATATTTCAGATAAAAAAAGGAATCATTGTAGTCGCCTATACGAGCGGAGAGCCGGCAAAAGTCCACGAAGTAAGCGCAGACTCGTTACACTTTTACTGGAAACTTTGGCTGCAAAGGCTTCAAAATTATCACATAGCTTTGAATCCTTCTTGATAAAAAAGATCTGTATAATAAATATCGCTACCCGTATACATCATCGCCTATTCATTACAGTCTCTCGCGTACAAGTAAAGTTGAAGGTGCGACTCCAAGTTTTTCATTTCCGTGGTTGTTACTCCTTCCCTCTCTCTCACTCTTCCTGTGATATTGGAAAATTTTCCTTGCATACTAAATTACGGAACGCCGAAGTAGTTTCGTCCGCGCCGATATCAGGGCTTGAGTCCCTTTCTCAGCGTCGTCCCCTCGGCCCGCCGTAAAAAGAAACGGCGGACGACGAGGAGACGCGGACTTTTTCAAAGCGCGGCAGAAACTTGCAAACGCGATAAGCCGTCCCATTGCCGACGGAAGTTTCGCGCTCGCGGCAGAGAGGGAGAGAGAGAGAAAACTCTGGGAGGAATTAAATATTAGAGGGGGCTAATAAGCGAGAGCTCGCTCACGTAGCATGCGCGTATACCTCCTCATCATATATACGCTTCCTCCGTCGAGTTTCAACAATAAAGGCGCGCTCGATTCACGAGAAAAAGCAAGAAACTCGTAATTAAAGTCGCGGCACTTTATTGCGGAGGATAAACAGGGCCGCGCTGGTGCAGTGTGCCACACGATTACATGCCACGATATTTCATGAGAGACTTTCTGCCACTGCATGAAAATCAATGCTCGCTCTCTGGCTCTGCAACGAGCGGGGATTTTTTCACAGCTGGCGCGCGGGTACGTCCGATTGAGGCAGCAAAAAAGGGGCCCGCCCGCGGCCGGAAATCTGCCGATGCGAGTGCTGATGCGGTTCTCGCGCGAGATGAGAAGCACCACTGAGGGAGATAGACTCTCTTTTTCATGTGTGTGTCTCTGTGTGTCTCTGTATCACGCGTGGTTGCCTGCGAAGCGAGTAATAAAAAAAAAGGAAAAGCCACAACGACGACGCCGTCGTAAAAGAACTCGCGTGTGGGTCTTCGTAGCCGCAGATTCGGGGGGATAAACCTCAATGCGGCGATTAGGAAGGGGGAAGCAGAGCTCGAGGAAATTGCGCGTGTTCACCTGGGCGGAACGAGACAAGTGGAGAGAGAAATGATCGGATTTTCCAAGTTTTTAGACGGCGAGATTAAACGGCTGATTAATAATTATGTGTGAAATTAGTTTTGTGGAGTTTAGTGGGTGCAGGGGACGTGTGACTGACAAAGTTGGGGAAGATTATGAGTTTGGGAAGTTTCAAGTACATTTTTGAGATAGTTTAAAGAATATAAGTATTCTGTTTTAAAAAATTCTAACTTTGCCGCAAAAATATAGAAAATTTGGTTTTAGAAAGGAATAAAAAATTTTACAATGAAACAGGTTTAAAGTTTCCTCTGTATAACGATTATTTTAATAAGTATTTAACATCGTCTGGATTAGCCAAAATAAGGAGAAAATTAGCATGAAAGTCAGATAATTTATTTACTAACTACAGATGCTACTTAAAGTAGGTAGTTCTTAAAAGTACATTATTACAGGTTCACTACTCTCTACCCGCACTTGCCTCACTCGACTACCGCTCAACGCGCCCACTCGCTAGCTCGCTCTGCGTGCACGTTTCCGGAATATGTAATTTAACGTATGCAAAGATATGGAGATTTTAATCAGTATTTATAAGCGATAACTTAAAAGTCCAACAAAGTTAGAATGCAAAATTCAGTTAGCGTAACGCGATATTCTCCCGCGTTTACCACGAAATACGCTAATTTCCGTTCAACAAACTTCCAAGCGCGCGCGCGCGCGCACTCGTATAAAATCCGAGCAAACCACAGTAGCGCACAAATCAAGCCCGATAATTCAATCACTCCGCACGCAGCTCCCGGCAGAATAATACCAATCCGCGTGCAGATATACCTTGGACACAAACTCGCGCGCAGCCTCCTCGAAACACGATCTCTCCCTCTCGCACATATCTCACATACACCAGCAGTACCTTCTCCTCGCGGCCTAATAAAAAACGCCACCCCCGCCATAAAAAGCCGCGCACGCTACATATAGCAATTATAACTTTCGACGGGCAGGGAGCAGTAGTATACGTATATATATACACCCATACACATACCACCGGCGTCCCCTGATGCTTCCACACACACACATATATATATACGGACGACCCTCTTCGGCCCTTGGGGACCGTAAACTAATGGCGCGCTTCGCCCTCCGCGCGCTCGCCGCCGCGTTATCTCCCGGCACTTTCGCCCTCACTACTATACTATACGCACCTGCGCGCGAAATTTCGCGTGTGCGCGCTCGCGCAGGGCGTTAACCGCGCGTGTACTTTATTAGCGCTGCTCGCATCACTTATTCCGCGAGGAGGCACTTAATTTTTCAAGACGCGTTTAGCGCACCGTGGCTAAGATGCTGCCGTCGAGCGTCGGCGGGTTGGATGACTGTGTCGTTCGAAGGTAGTTTCGCCCCGTGTTTACTGCGGGATCTAGGAGGAGTATAAGGGAGGTATTGGAGCTGAGGAAGGGGGAGAGAGGATGGAGGTTAGTGATTTAGGTGTGATAAGGCTGGGTTGTGGAGTTCGACGGTGAATGGCTGGCTGTAAAGGTAGAATTTTGCGGGATTAATGATATCAGGGAATTTGTTTTACTTTTGATAGGGTTGTAAACAGGGGAGAGTGTTCATATATAAAAATTTTATACGTTGATATGGTATCAACAAATTTAGCTTCAAAGCCTGATGTGTACTTTTGACGTCGGAATTGCATTTTTACCTTTTTCAAAATTTGCTTTCATTTGGATTACTATTTTATTTGGATTTCTCGCAAAGTATCAGATGATTGAAGTTCAAATTCCGCTAAACCAACAAAAACCTGTACTTTTTCATTTGTAATAAAAGTATATATTGTGTTTGTCTCTAAAACAAAAAGTATCAAATGCACACACAAAAAAGAGAAAGACAATGCTTCAAACGTATAGATTTCAGCCCCTCACCCCTCTATACGTGCGACTCTCTACAATAGAATTCCTAGATAGACCTAAATAATGAAATAGTTTCGTATATTCAATCTATACCAGGTAAAAATTGAGGTCGGTTCATACACGTCCCATTTACAACATACAGATATATAATATTTTTCATTTTATTTTTTGAACACTACGGTGCTCTCAATTTTATTTTTAACATAGATATAAACTTGAGCGAAAAAATCGTACGTTTATATTCATGTATTTTTGCGTACAAATCAAACGTCAACGACGATCTCTCTCCATCTCTAAAAAAAAAATCGCCGTATATATAGAAAGAGTAAGAAAAACAACACGCGTCACATCCGTCAATATCGAAAACCCCACTCGCTCCACTGTGCAAACTCCATTCCAGTCCTGTAAAAATGTCTTGCACACACGACGAAACAATGAGCCGACGTGGCAAAAAAAATCCATCCCCGTAATCTCGTAATACAGCGTCTCGTGCACACGCGACCGCGCCTAATACCTTCCCATACGTTCGAGAACACGCGCGCGAGGGAAGCATCTGCGCTCCATACGATACTACAACCCAAAATCACTTAAAGCGAATATATCTCGGGCTATCGATGTACGGTATACGCACATACGCTTGTATGCTGTGCGAGTGTGTATCGATCTTACCGCAGCGTCTTATCGCTCGCGCGTTACCTAATCCCGCGGCAATTTTCCGGGATCGCGTGACGAGCGTCCCATAGGAGTACAGCGATGTATATATATACCGCGTCGGCTCGGTTATCCAATTCCTAATTTATCGCGGTGCAGGAGGACGAGAAGGGAGAGAGAAAGGCGACGACGAGGACGACGTCTTGGAAGTTTTATTCCGGGGAGGATCTTTGTCGCGTTCGTTAATTTTATATGCGCGCCTCGTCTTTTATTTCACAGTGTATTAAAAAGAATGGGGCGCGTGGGGGTGCGAGAATTGAAGAGACCGTAAAATTCGGGGCGCTGATACGACGCCCGGGGTTCGGGTTTGTCTTACTTAGCGAAACGCATTATGCCGAGCGGTCGCCCTTTTGCACTGTTCTAAAATAAATGTATATGAAGGTTTAAAATTTTTCTTTCTCATATGAAGAAAAATGGCTCGCTGTTTTAGTGGTGATAAAAGATATGTGTACGTATAGGTATAGTAATGGTTTTAATTTTGGTTAATATATTATAAATAAAACGCGTTCTTTATTGTTTAAATAGTATTGTTTTCTCTGCATTTGTAAGTCCGAATGGGAATCACATTTTTAAAATAAGTGAGTATATGCATAACTCTTTTTTTAAAATTAGAATAAATCGGAAAAAGCACTTACAAAAATGTAAGAAGCCAAGTGCACTAATACTTGAAACACAGTAACAGAATAATAAAAATGTTAATAAAAATAATTTTTTTTATATTTGTAATTTGATACTGAATATGTCCTATGCCACTTTCCTTCTGAGAAACGCATAGAGAAAACTATAAATACGATGTTTTTTTTGTTGGCATACTATACAAGAACAATTACAAAAAAGATATAAGGAATCTCTGATTATCAATAACATATATAGTAACACAGTCTTTAATATGAATAATATATTGTACTTCTTATATTGTAGCTATATTTTCATGTTAATAGAATTCTATACCAGAATACTTTTTTTCAAGCTACGAAATGCTGGAAAATACCACTTTATAAATTATGATATTTTTATAAAACTATCACTACATTTTTCTTAAATTACTAAAATCAATTTGTGTTTGTACACGCGATTACCCTTATCTCGCACTCAAAGAAAATTAATAGCCTCCACAAAGCCGCAGCTCTCAATCAATACTCGTGCGCGCATCTCACATCGAGCTCGTATCAAAAAAAGCGACTAATCGAATTTCGATCCATGAGGGTACCATATATACGCCACTCGCTCCTTCAGGAACTAATTGAGCCAGCAGGGACGCACATATACACCCACCCACACACACCCCTCACTTTATACGTAGACACACACTGTCTCTGTCTATCCCAGCGATAAGCATCGCGGCACGCGTCAACGACGTCCCGCGTTTTCTATCGCTCGGACGCTGCCGCCGCCGCTGCTAATGCACACCAGGGACAGCGAAGAGGAGGAGGAAATGTGTGTATATACCGCGTGGGGTAGATAGCGGTTTTCTTATTATTGAGGGACGTGGAATTCATGCGAGGTATATACACCCTTGGTCTTTTCGTTCTGCGATGCTTGCTCTCTCTCTCTCGCTCTATTTTTAAAGCGCGTCAATTCCCTCGCGGTCGACGTCCTTAATGGTTCAAGCGCGTATTCTTAAGAGCGAGAGAAAGGGAGCAAGGAGTTTTTTACGTCGACTCCAGATGTCGTTGTTTTGAGCTTGCGCGCGAGGCGGAGAAAAAAAAAATTAATTAATGAACTTACGAGCGCCGCGGTACGGCCGCGAGCCCGCGCTCGCTCGTTATTTACTAAAGCGTCCCGGGGCGCGTAACAGTGGCGTATAGCTATACACTCCCACGCTATTTTAGTGGTAAGAGCAGGGTCTGTTATAAATTGCGCGCAGCGCGACTGAAAATAGGCAATAATTAATGAAAGATTTGTTTTGAGGAAGGAGTAAGTAACGTTTTTCTTTTCCTTCCACTCGGCACCTGATCCGCTACTTAAATTAATGATCGAGTGTATAAATACACTGGAAAGTTTGGAAAGAAAAGTTCTTTGTTTTTTCGGTATGGTGCGGAACTTTTCACTCCTTTCAGTACATATATATATACGCGTCGATAAACGTTTACATCTTGGATCCTGAAAGAATGTACCCAAAGTGTATTTACGCGACTTTTCTCAATTTCGGAAATATCTAACAGCAAAGTTCGTCCCCCGGGGCCGTAAAAAGTCGGCGAACTTTCACGTGGGCATTATAAACCGACAGAGAGATGCAAAAGATTCGTAAAGACAAAGAGTGCCGAACTGGAACACAGCAGCAGCAGCAGCCGTAAGTGTATCTCGGAAACTTCAAACTCTCTCTCTCTCTCACACTCTCTTCTAAGTCTCGGATCCGATATAAACTTCGCTCGGCGCTCTTTCGTCCTCACTTTGCCGCTTTACTTTAGGGCGACGAGACGTGCGACATCCCCGTCGTCGTCGGCTTCGGTCGACCGCGCACCGTCATTATATCGACAAGTACACGGTCAAGTAGGTACTTACTTTCGCAAAAAGGAACAATGCTGTGGTATAGATACGTGGAAAGTATACACGTTCTCCCGTCGGCTAAAATAACAAAATAGAGCGAGAAAATAAAGAACTGCGCGTGTGTGCGCATACGGGAGGGTAAAAAGCGCATTGAAAAGAGCATCGGACTCTCGTGGGTGTTCCCATAGCTTGCACACTACGTGTGTACGTTATATACATACAGGCCGGCGGACGATCAACGAGTCGCCGGGCAATCACACGCTCGCTCCCGGGGTGCATTACACACATACGCCCACACGTGCGCGTGTATAATACAAGCGCGCCGAGCGATCTTGCGCATACACGTACGTACGTATACGTGAATTATCGAGCGCGGGCGCATAGCCACTCGGCCGGCTCTTCAATGTTAATTAATTATCCGAGAGCAAGGCGAGTCTCCTCTCTTCCCGCGCGTGGCGAGACAGAAAGTAACGTGTGTATACATATATGTAGCGAGCGCTCGTCAACCGGACTGTTTGTCATTCGACAGAGGGGGAGAGAGAGGCGAAAAAAGCCAGTCGACTTCCATCTATTACCCGAGCGCTCTTTTTTATGTATCGGGGAGGGAGAGAGGTTGCATATGTATATGTGTGGAAGAGAAAGAGAGGGAGAGGCCTTTGTTATTAATAAGTATGATGAATCGCGCGTGTGCGCACGCTGGTACACGGGGTCTATTGGTTCGGCGCGGAATATGTTCATCGGAATGAAGATGGAGCGCAGGGACTTTGTCATGGTCGATGGAAAATATATATATAAGTGTGTCGATAGTGTTGTTTTGGATGGAGGGGAGGGCTGAGGCCTTTGGTGGTTTATATGCGAATAGCGTTGATTGGGAAAATGATATGTTATTTTTTATTGGAAATTGTGTCATGCTTTTTATTATATAATGTATTTTATATACTAGTATTTATAATCGAATAATAGCTTTGAGAAGAAAAATGATTTGCAGTTCAGGTTATCAACCTCAAAGCTTTTCTAGTGTCACGTAAATCTAGACATTTTTATCGTAGACTTTCCGTAATACGAATTTACACCTGAACTTGAAAAAATATAGCAACACCGCGCTATTATTATATAATGTCCATAAAATTTCCGCGCCGTTGGAAAACTCTCACTCTTCTTATTTCACGTATATAGATTATCGTTATACATTAACTAAAACTAAAACGTCAGACGTGCTAAAGTAAATGTTTATAAACAAACTCGCCTTCTCGTCCACGCGAGCTTTACGGCGAGAGTGCATAATCCCTCTTTTCCTCTGGTAAAAAGCATAAGCGCGAACTGTTTTTCATTATTTTTCGCAAAAAGGACAGGCTGAGAGTTGAAAGGGTGAGTGTTTGTATGTGTGTGTCAGGCATAAGCAAAGAGTATATAAAGAGGCTGAAAAAGTACGACGGACTTTTCGCAAAACGAGCGAAAAATATAATCTTTTGCAGCTAATACGTGCTGTATTTAATTATGTGTTCACGGGGCCCGGATTCAGTCTATTTATAATTTTTAACAAAAACTTTCCTTTGGAAATATCCGAGCGAGGAGAAGCTTTAAGTAAAACCTGCTGCAATTTGTTGCAACTTGGCGACGTAATGAGGTTCTTGAAAAAGTTACCAATCAATTAAAAGGATTTTTTTAATTTTAAAAAGAAAGAATTTATCGCTCGGGGATAGGGTTTAATAAGGAAAAGACTTTATCGGGCTACCCAAGCCAAGTTTTACCTGAAGGGGAGAGGTTAGAGGATTTTTTTCTCAATTTCGTCCACTGTGCTTGGTGGAAACGAAAGTTGAGACTCTTCAAGATTTTTTTTAAAGTTCGAGTATGTTCCATGATACATCGTATTCCCTATTTTACGTTAATTTTGCGATGTCTTTATATTGCAAATAATTATCAAAAATGAGCAATCTGACTTATCAACAACGCGCCTTTAGTATATAAAATGAGCCGATCCAACCATTACCCGCCGCACCAAACTAAAACTTACTGTCTATGGACAGTTTAAAAAGTTTCAAATCAGATTAGAATATTTTTAAACACAAAACTAAAGCACACTCACACGAAATTCAAAATATTCCGTATATGAAATACCAACAATTTCTACCAAACAGGCAATCCAAAAATAAAAAGAACTAATAAAAATCAAAGACCTCTCCACTTCACCGAAATCCATCCGCCAACATCTCTATACGATTTTTTCTTCCATCACATCAAAACACACCTCAGCCAAAAAATTAATCCCGATCAAAGCCTTCACGTTCCCAAAGCCACACTCATCCTCGGACTACAAAAAGAAAGCCTCCCCAAGAGAGGCCCTACACGGACGTATCGCGCGCGAAAAAAGGGCATCGCTGCCGCGGCTAATAAACAGCGGCCGCTTGTGCAAGGTAGGCAGAAAAGAGGGCGGAAAGGCGGAACGAAGGGGTTCCCTCACTCACTCTCTCTCTCGCTGCTTCAGAGCTCTCTCGAGGGGTCGTGCACGAGCTACCTTTCGACGGGGATGCGCTCTCGTGTACGTGGGGCGCATGCACACACGCGATTTCGCAGCCAGTGGCTCGAGTGCCGCACGCGCGTGCACGCTAAAAGCTCCTCGTGACAATCTATAACCTTGAATTTGGCGCAGCTTTTTACGTGGCGTGTACAATATAATGGTTGAGCGATTTTTTACGAATTCATCCGAATATATGTGTAAAGTGTATTTGATTATTTCGAGCGCGATGCATGTACGGTGGATCGCGTTTTCGTTGAAGAGCGATAACGCATTGTCTGTTTGTTTTTTCAATGAAAGCTCACGCGCGCAAGTATATCGATTTATGGATTCAACCCTCGCGTCTATAGAGCTTTAAATAAAGATGCGGAAACTTTCGCCCCGACTTGTTCTTTTTAACGCGCCCGACGCTCGACTCTTAAAATACCTTCCATTAAATATATATATTATAATATAGATCGTATTACGAAAGTATAAACGTGCACCGAGGCGTTAAACGTCGGCCTTCCGAAAATCGCATTAAAAATTTTAATAAAAACTCTCTCTACTGTCTCTGCTCATCCGTCCATAATTTATCTCTGCGGAACTTAGCCCCGAAGCCCCCTCCCTCGCTCCCGGAAAAGAAGAAAGACGCAAGAGCAGAGAAAGAGCGAGACCGAGAATCACTCCGGCATTGATTCGCAAATAGCGACGCGCTCTCCCTCTCTCTCGCGCTCTGAAAAATGGCAAAAAGTTTGCAGCAGAGCAGTGGCCCGGGTCGCGCTATAACTTTTCGGCCAAGCGCGGGCGCGGCTCCAGGAGAGCGTGAGCTATGTGTGTGTGTGCCAGGAATCGATTTTGGGGAAAGACGCGAGCGGGGTGACGCGCGGGCGCGCGGATTAGGAGGGCGACGAAGGTGTGAGTATATGTGTGTATGTGGATCTCTTTGAGAGGACACGCGTGGGTCGGGTCTCGGGTGTGCGTTCGATGATTTGAATATGCGGAATCGGGTGGAAAGTGTATACGGCGACGCGGGACATTGAATTTCGGTCGGTGCGACGATGTGTGATGTGGCGGATGGAGAGATGGAATTATTTTATATTCTTGGAATGAAATCGAATATTTGGGTGAATGAGGGGCGGAAGTAAAGGCAAAATTGTGTATACGTTGTTGAATTTCGCCGCGATGGAAATACAAATATTGGCTTAGTCGGTTTAGTTTTGTAGGTTGGTTGAAAATCGGTTTTTCATGCTCTGGAAATTAAATACCAAAAAGTTGTACAGTGTATTTGAAAAAATTTTTTGAAAAAAAAAAACATTTTACTAGGAATTCTCTGCGCCGTGATATCCGTTTGCCAGCAAACTAGATTTTTTTCTATAATCGAGATACACCCGGTCTATTTTATTAAGACAATAATTTAAGTTTGTTTGATTATCAACATTAACGTAATGGAGCTACCTTGATTTTTATCTAAAAGCTCTGCTTCTGGCAAAGAAGATTTTTCCTTTGACCTAAAATCTTTCATGTACGCTGTGTATATATACATGTTATATCTGCTTTAATACAAACTAATTTTCCGTAGAAATTCCCCGTTCGCTTTTTCCGTGCCAATACAACATTACTCCTCTTCTGATTGCCATCAATCTAAAGAACATCGCGCGAATTCTTTCTGGTATCGTATAGCGACCTCCCCGTGTAGGTGTTAATTAGATTAGTATCAGGGTCGGGGTTCTATATTAGACCCTAATCAAGCCAATACTTGGTTTGGCAATATAGGGTTGACGTTATCGCGTTACAGCGGCCACCGGCGTGTGTACACTCTATCTCTATATATATTGTTTGGCCGTAGTATCGATTTCGTGTGACAAGCGAATTTTTCATCCTCGCCGAACCGCTAAATCTGACATTTATTTTGACAAGTGGAGACGCTTGGTGGGCTCTAAACCGGCCATCAATGAAACTTTGATCTCCTAACGACGTACGAGATACGCTCTCACTAAATAAACGCCGCGGCCCCTCGGCTCTTCGAAAATTTCCCCAAAATATCTCCCATTCCTATGCGGGGCACTGCCGTGCTCCGTAATGAAATTTATTTAACCTACGTCTGAGCTACTGAAAAATTAAGCCCAGCCCCGCGCGGCCTCTCTAAAACACACGGCGGAATAGAGAGGAGAAAAAAGAACGTAAGGCTCGTGAATCATTCCGGCCGCGTTAATCCGCGCGACGACGAAGCGGCTTATTTAAGGCCGGGATTTGCAGAACGTGATCTGTAGGAAGAGCGGCTTTCTCCCGTAATTTCGTCCCTCGCCTCCACCTCCTCCACCTACGTATACCTTTCGCCGACGACACGCGCGCGCACTGCAAGAGGACAACGTGACGCGAGCGAGCATCTACTCCCCCGAGAACGCGACGACCTTAAGGAAAAATTCTATTTTCCCGTCTTCGTCGACGTCGTCTGATACCCGCGCTTTGATCTTCCGAAAAATCCTGAGAGAGGCAACGTCGCCGGCGATTGTGTCCCGGATCCTTACGAGCGCGAAATTTTCCTCGCAGAGAAGCCAGGCCGACTTCATCCCTCTAGCCGGGACTTTGAAATTGACTCGCGCGGGGAAAAGTAGGACGTAAGGTTACCGTAGGCTCGGTAGAGGTATATATCGCAATAGCGCGGAGGTTCCGGAACGAGGGGGCCGCCGCCCAGCCTTTATGAGAAACGTGTCGGGCATCGAAGATGCGTGCAGGGGCGCGGCACTCTCGCTCTTTTGGGCAATTAGGGGCGGCGGCTGCGGCCACCCGCGCGTTTATTAACATGCCAAAAAAATGGGGGAGGAGGATGTTGGAGATGCGAGCCGCGTTGCCGCGAAATTCTCAGAGGCGGAGGATTAGGTGTGATTGCCGGGCTTTCTTGATTGCGAATGATTCGATTGTGAGATGCGATGTGGTTTATAAATAATCGCTGATGGTATTAAGGTAGAAGTTTAAAATTACTTTTGCCTTGTAAATAATGAAGTAATTAAAAATCTAAGAAATTCTCTCATATTTTATTATGCTTTCAAACTATTTATGGAATTATTCTTATGTCTTGGAAATCTTATAAATACATAAGTTCAGCAAGTATTTTAACTTATCCTGCAAAATGTAAATAGATCACTGATCTCTATAATATTTCAAGAATTGAAGTTATCATTTAATATTACACAGCATATTTTAAAATAGTTTAATCAAACTTAAAAGACATATTCTTAACTGATTATAACTTCATTAACATATTTTTTCACTTTTAACTTTCACTTACTTTGCGGCACAATCGCCGCAAAGTTAATATTACAACAATTAACCCCGCACAAAAGCCGTTAAAATCCATTATATCTCAACTCTGTCTCCATAAATTGTTTCCGCGCTCACCGCGCGCGAAATGAAGTATTTTCCGCGTTAAATCGAGTTTCCATTTTTCCGCAAGTGATAAACGCACCGCGAAACAATCACGAAACTTTCCTCTTTCTCTCTCTCTCCCTGTTATAATACTTTTCAAAAGGCTCGCGCGCTCTACGCAACAATTGAAACTCTCGCGCTGCAGGTGTAGCGTCTCGCACGAGTCCGCGGTAAATCTCTCTTTCTCTCGGCAGCTGCTCCGAATTCGCTCCCCCACGTGACTTCGCGCGAACACCTCGTGGAAGCGGAGAAGGAGGTGCAGAGGAGGAAGAACAACGGAGCCGCGCTGCCACGACGAGTAAATTTCGTTCGGCTTTGCGAGCGAGAGAGGTGCTGTGCGATCGATATAGCGTCGTACGTACGTCGGGAGAGAAATTTATCTGACTTCCCGCGGCTTTGTGCGGGAGGGAAGAAAAAATGCGCGCGAGAGTGTCTTACCGGCGATAAAGATGATTGAGTCGAGTGTATTTGCGACGCCGTCGCGGCGGTTCAAGGGTTCGGGAGGGTGCGCTGACTCGAAGATGTTTATCCGCTAGACGATCAAGTATCGAGGTATCGCTCTTGTTAAGGAACTCGTGTAGCGCTGTGTTTTCGTACATCCCATATATACAGCGAACGTTAAATATAACCACGGCATGAAAACTTTTTCATTTGCTTTTATAGACAAAGTTTTGATTTACTCCCCCTCCACTTCGAAGGCAAACATTGTATTCGGCGCACCTTACTTGTCATGATAATTCTTTTTTTTTTTCTTCTTCGCCGAGGCTAGACACACCATCATCCTCGCATTAAAATCTGTTGGCATAATGAGATAAGCGTAAAAGCCACTAATCTACTGTTGACCTTAGAGGGGCTCGTCGCCGTCGCGCCCATAAATACGGCTTAACCAAGAACCCTCGTTTCTCATCTTTCCCCAACTATGGCGGGCACACGTCTCTCGCGCGCGAAAACTCGAGCGATTCGCTGCACTACTTCCATTCTCCACCGGATAGTTAAAGCGGTTCGCTGCAGCTTCCACTCTTACGTGCGCGCTGAGGGCAAACGTAATTCAGCGGCAACTCGGACCGTAAAGTCCGGACCACCTCCTCCTCTTTCTCCGGACGAAGAATGGCCTCGGTCAGAGAGAAGCACGGGCCGAGATTCCTCACGACTTGCGATCGATTTGTTTGCTAAACAATTCCGAATGATTGCGGCCGCTGCCCGGGGGGCAATTTTAAATTTACGAGGAGGATCGTAAATGAGGCTGGTGGCTTGAAGAAAAAAATAAGGGGAGAACGATTGTAAAAGCAACACTTTTTGTTGTTAAAGGCGCCTGCGCGCGCTGAGTGAGTGCGCAGTCGTAAATGCGCGGCGAAATTAATGTTGCGCTCAAATTGACTGTAAATGTTTACGCGTGTTCTTGTACGTGCAGGGGAGCGTAGAGCAGAGAGCATTTTAGCACGTTCCTCGCGGGAATGCAAATATTAGGCAAAACAATTCGTCCGGCAAAAAAAGCTGCGTGTGCTGCGAGACGAAAATGATATGCGGTTACTCACTGGGCTGTTTCTTGTAACGTGATTTTTAGGTATAATATCGGTTTGAAATAATTTGCTTCTCAATTTATGTTATATCTCAAATGTCTTTGCAGCAAGTTATAATTATGGTAAATCTACATAGATTGTGCGAGAAATGAAATGTTTAATTTTAAAGTCACAAATCGAAGTATAAAAATATCAACCAAGCAGTAAAATGAGAATAAATTTATTTGATTTTATTTATTTTATATTTAATTTAGGAAGGCTATCTCGAAGATAGGTTCGAGTCATTATAGACTTCACCATAACTTTGTCCATTTTCAATTTCATTTAATGTTTTCCATTATTATAATATGTATATTCTTTGGAAAATAAATAAAGCTTCAGATCTTCTACAAAGAGCAAAAGAAAATTGATAAAAAATAATTTCACATTCAATTCCCGTCCAGCCGTCAGTAAAACTATTTATAACAGAACAATTCGCAATAGACATTCCATTACGAAACAAGCACAGCCCTCTCCACGTGCTTACCGTACACCACACATTATACCTATAGACACACAGTCCATTGCCGTGCATAGAAAGCTCGCGCGCGCGGGCGAGAGAAAGACACGTCGAGCGATTTATCGAGCGGCGCATGATAAACGTTCTCGCGGCCCTCTCTCCTCGCGCGTCATCTTTTTGCATCATTAATCACGCGCTCGCACACGTATAGTATACATCCTGTATATACCTATACATCTATCTGTCTATCCATCGCGGCATCTATAGCCCCTCGCGCTCGAGTACAAGGGGCGCGATATCAAAAGTCGATCGCCCCCGCGTGGCGCGCATTCCATAGCGAGAAGCGCCGCCGTCGCCACGATTAAAGACGCTTCAAGCGTATACGTATAATATGACATGCAAGCGGCTCTCTGGTCTCGTTGAGAGTCGCCAGAACACGTACAGAGGGAGAAAGAACAGACGGCCGGCAATTTTGCGCGTGGTACAGAGAGGAAAAAAGAGAAGGAAAAGAGGAGGATTGAGAGAAAGAGATAATTAGATCGGTCTCCAGCCGCGAAGTGAACGAGGCGGCTCGCGCGCGCGGACGAGGGGGCCGACGACGCATAATTAGATGATTGCTGCGGATCCCCGGAGCGGACACTCGCTTCTCTCTCCCTCCGACTAATTCCTTTGAATGCCGAGGCCTCGCATACGCCGCGCGTATAACAGAGAGCTGCTGCTGCTGCTGCTGCTGCTGTGCTTCGATACGTACGTATACGATAAAAGCTCGAGCTTACTTCGTTACGGAGGTATCTATGCCTCTTTCGCATCTCTCTCTTCGATTTTCGGACGCACAGAGCAGCCTCTCTCGATTGGCAATTGCGGCGGCGGTGTGGAGGGATAATGCGCAAAGTGGCTCGCGATAAGGCGAATTAGGCTGAGGCGCAGCGGGCGCTGACGACGCCGGTGGCGGAACTATTTTCTTTTGGGTTAGTTGATGGGTAAGGGTTGGGGGAGGGGGCGCTTCTCTAACCCTTGACTGACAATTGCGGAAGTGTGGCTGAGCGAGGAAAGGATAATGGAGTTTTCAGGGTCTGGATGAGTGGTACTTCTATCTTGTTTTGAAGTAGAATTACAATTCGGCGAGGGATATCTTGTTAAGTGGGAAAGTATTGTTTAATTATGGATAAATGAATTTTTGTGGAGGTGAAAAAATAATTATTATATATATTTTATAGCTAACGTCTTAATTAAATGGAAGCATTTTTAGCAAAAAACATATTGTAATTCTTCTGAAAGTTCTACTATTACTTAAAATACAGATTTTATGAAGTGTATGTGCGATAATTTATTTCGGATTGGTACATATAATTATGAAATGCTTTTTAACCATAAAATTAACTGAAAAACAGCTAGCTTCTGATTAACATTTCTACTAGGAATGACATTATTGAATGAACCAGTTAAACAAACGATTAAAAAAAATTACCTTTCTGATTAAATGAAGTGCTAACAGGTAACGAAATAAAATAGATAAATTATTGCAAAAAAATGCAAAAATAAACGCCCAACGTGGGGCTCGAACCCACGACCCTGAGATTAAGAGTCTCATGCTCTACCGACTGAGCTAGC
>UXGD01001566.1:0-33498 GCA_900474315.1 Torymus auratus
TAGAAAAAATGGCTGACTTTTGAAGAGAAGGACTTTTTTGACTATTTTCTCAAAAACTAGAATCTGTTGCAAAAAAATGATACCATTAAATTTAGCTTGCACATATTTTTTTTTCTTATCTAGTAAAGCTCAAAAAACAAGAAAAACCTTGTCCCATGAGTGTGTCTTAAAAAAAATTTTTTAATTTTTTTTTTTTTTTGAGACGTAAAAGGGAAATAAATTTGAGAATAGTTCATATAGCTACTTAATTAAGCAATATTCAATATTATGAAGTATTTTTATCCCGTGCAATGCTTCGGAAAAGTATTAATACTCAATTCATAAAAAAAATCATTGAAAGCATAATGCCCGATAATCCCATAATTTATCAATATCCGAAACTTTTTTGCTCGGCCTTTAATTTTATACAACTTGTTAACCATTAATCAATAATTTCATAGTTAAGCAAAATTAAAAAGGCATTAAGCCCATTACAAAGTAATCTCAATTATCGGAAAATAGTAATTGAATTCTGCGATGAAAACAACAAATATTTTGCAAGTATTTTTAAATTCAATAACGTAACTAGGTAATAATTATTGTCGTAATTAAGCAAATTTCAGTCGCATCTATCAATTCCATGGGAACTTTATATTTTACGAACAAAACAAGTTATTTGCTTTAGAGTTTTCATCAGTTTAAATTTAAACGGTAAATTATTTTGACACAAGATAAAAGGCATTGCGCAAAAGTTTCTCTCGAATTTCAACGGGAAATTTTCGGGAAGAGAAAAGCGAACTTTGTGTGATTACAGCATTTATTGATGAAAATCAGTAATTAGTACATAAATGAGGGCGCAGTAACAGAAAACGTTTTATTCGACGTTTCACTTCTTTGTTTGAACCGCTTTACCTTTGTAACACTCCACAGCTATACTATCCCCAATGAAATTCTTTCGGTAATTAATAGCACCGACCTACAATTACTTTAACACAACATTCAATCTCGATATACACACTTCCTTGAATTCATATTCATGACTTAATCCCAGACCTTAAAATCTTCACAATGTTCATAAATCTGACTTCAGCTACCCCGCAATAACCATTAATCACCGGTATCGCCATCTGCATTCCTCAAAAACCGCCAGCGGCCGACTAAACAATCCATTTCACTTATATCACGAAAAGAAGAAGAAGAAGAAGAAACAAAGAAGGCAAAAAGAAATCCTCGTCGCGCCATCTGTTCGTAATTACGCGGCTGTTTGTTTCGCAAACAATCGGCCGCGAACTCATAACGAACGGCGCGCGTATCCTTCTCCCCTCTCACTCTTCCCTTTCGAGGCAATCGCGCGCAGCGCGCGATGTTCGGGGGATAACGAGGTGGGGTGACTCGGCAGAACGGGAGCGGAACAACGCTTTGTAGCCGGAATTAAGGGGAGGGAGACACCACCGCGGGGAAAGAAGAGAAAGAATAAGGAGAGGAAGGACAAGGCGCGTAAGAATGACGAGTTTCGCCAGTAAACGAGGCAGGAATTGCCCTGTGCTGTGTTGCACGCGGCCGAGTCGCACCTTTTCTGTCCTCTTGTTGCTGCTATTTTTCATGGGGGAAAGAAGGTTCAGCTTTCTTTGATGGAGTGTGCGTAAAAAACATAAAACAGCGAATGTCAGTTGGTATAGTTGACATTTTTCACATAACTCTTTCACTTTTAATGATATGCTTTAGAAACTTTTATTGATTAAAGATTTATTGAAATTGGAAGAAGATAACGATATTTTCAGTGAGGTTTAATTATTTATTAACCGTGTACGTGAAAATATATCTTAGTAATAACTTGATTGATGTATAAAGCAATTATTCATGCAACGTGTGGATTTGTAAATTCACAACGAAAACCATCATATATCATATTTTATATGCACTTATTGATAATGTATTCGTCATATATTATTATTGTGACAAGTACATTGCTCTTGCAAACATCAGAATCACAGTTGAATTATTCTTTCACCAGCACATTCGTTACCATAATATATTCGACCAGTCACGTTGACACACCGCTTATCCGAGGCACAATAAATAAAACAACAAAATCCTCCCCAGATAATTAGTTTTAGTTGACTCTCATCTGAAATAAGATCACTTTGAGAGTAGCGCACCGGTAGACAACTCGGTAGACGTAACTGACAGGCAAAAAATTACAGACACAGAAAAAACGTCGCGAAAAAGGGAAGAAATAGTGAGAGAGAAAACGCTAGCGCGCGTCAACTTCCCCCTTCCGCGTCTGTCTACTTAAATGGACAGCAACAGTCTCTCTCTCGCGAGAGAGAGAGAGGCAGCACACGACGTTCATTTAAAAAGAATCTCGAGGCTGAATTTTTCACGTCTCAAACTCAAACTTTGAGTAAGCGGAATCCGTCGACAGGCGGACCGGCCCGGGACAGCGGAAAAACAAGGACTCTTTGAGAGAAAGAGAACGTGGCGGAGGGAACGCGCAATCACAGCAGAAAACAGATTTTCAGTAGTAACGGCTGGATAACGAGTAGAGAAGAGAGAGAGAAATAAAAGCGCGAGCGTAGTGCTGAAACTGCAATTATCATCGCGTGCTGCTCTGTTGTGTGTTTCGTTCTAAGTCTCGACTGATGGGTTCTAGTTTGATGCGCGAAAAATATAAAATAATGATATCCGAAGAGAAGTTTTTGCTGCTAAATCTTGCAAGGTTTATTGCGGTTAATTTGGGAAGGCGATGCGCGATGTTATGAATGATACTACTGGTAAGTTTATTATCTCTGAAAGTTATTTATTTGAACTTCTAGTTACTAAATATAAAGTTACAGTCGGTATGTTTTCATGCTCGGAAGTTAATTTTAATTTACACTTAAAAAAGTTTTAAAAAAAGGCAATGCTCGAAGAACCACTTCTACATCTCACCCCGCCATTACTAATTACCAAACTACACAGTCTCCACCGCCACTCACCCCCCACATACTTAAACCTCCCTCCTCGCACTTTTAAACACTAAAAATTTAATCTCAACGAAAGCCAACATCACCCACTACGCGCGTTCATACACCCATCACCGTAATGAATCCCCGGCGATCCTTCAAACGACAACAACAGCCGCGCGCTCTCTCGCCACCTATACACACATACAGACTCCGAAAAAAAAAATAAAAAGAAAGCCAACTCCCCTTGCCTCTCTGACCCCTTCTTCTTTTCAGAAACTAACGAACGTGCGAGCGCGCCGTTGCGCGCGCGAAACGAAATTAAAAACGAAGAAAGCTGCTGTCTTTCCGAGCGGCGAGGGAAAAGCGGCCCCGGCTGTCAGGCGCTCGCGTCGCACACGCTCAGAGCCGACAGCAAATAGCTCTTTCCGGTGACATCACGTAGACGAGCGGAGGGCACGCGCCCCCGCGAGCTAGCGAGCGCGATAACTGACGTCGAGGCCTCGGTCGAGGCTGCAGCAAGTCTGTGTGTGTAGAGCGTACGATGGAGAGGGAGAGAGAGAGAGAAGCTTAAGGTGTACACTGGCGCAGAATCATTCGTCAAGTTTAAAGGTACTAATTTTTGTTAAAGGGGAAGTGAGCTTTGAACTTGCTATATGGGAGATGTTAAGGTCTTGTGTTTTGAGTATGGTAAATTTTATTTATTATAGGAATATTTGAAAACTTGGTGATAATTGACTAAGAGTAATTCGGAGTTTTCTGGTTATTGTATTCTCTTTCACATATAGATAGAGTGAAAGGCTCTTAGAGTTTTCAACTTTATTGGTCATAACAACTGTTACCTGGCTTTTTTTTATTTATTCATAAAAAGTAGACTTTGAAAACTTATTAAATTGCGGTGTTTGAAAATGTTTCGATGTAAAAAGCCATGTTGAAATATTTACTTGCTATTCCAAATTGCACTAGTTTCCAAGTAGCTGGGACATTAAGTTCCATATAGTACTAGAAATTATCAAAAACGGGTTTTAATACTACAATCATTAGTATTATTTGATGTAGATTAGGTCTACTTGATTATAATAAGAACGTCGTATAAACGCGACAGTCATTTCTCTTTAGTAATAATGACTTGGAATTAATTAAAGCTAGCTGTAACTCCATAATTGTCTCATTCAGCTCTCGAGCACTAGCAACTAGAGAGAGAGAGAGAGAGAACACTGGAAACAATGAAATATTTACTACCGACGCACTAAAACGGGGGGTAGCGACTATTCAATTTAAAAGTAATTACTGCAAAAGGCACCAAATTGCTCTTTCGCGCTATATAATACATCGTCAAAAATCACCTCTAAAAATCCATAATCCATTCGCACCGTCTCACATCCACCTATAATAACAATAAACACATACGCATACCCATCCATCTGACGATCCACCAACCCGAATAATGATTTTTAATCGATTCCCTCTCCCCCACACAGATACAGACGCAAAGTTCATTGGATTCGCGTGGAAACATACACACGCGAGGCGACGTTTCCATGCGCTACCACGGCAGCGGCGCGGCGGTTTTAATAAAGCCGTCCAGCGCGCAATTTGTCCCGGCTTTCCACGCGCGCTCTGTCCATGGCCCGACCGATCTCCCGAAATTTAACGAAGCCAACGACGACGCCGACACCCTCGCGCGCCGGTTAACAGATTTTTAACGATTTTTCTACCGCGCGCGCATTTTAATTTAGTTAGCGGGGAGGTGCCCGTGACGACTTTTTGTGTTTATTTGTTTTTTTCGGTCGAGGCGTGTGTTTTTTTTTTTATTTCTCTAGTTTGTAACAATCGTGGTGTGGTGTGGGCACCGGTTTATTGGAGAATCGAGTTAGCGTTGATTTTGTGTACAAAATTTAGAATGTTCATGGCTGGGGTATAGGGGCACTGCATATAGTGTGAGTAAAAAGTTTTCGAATTCAATGGCATATACGAGTGGACTATGTCAATCGTTGATCTGTTTTTGAATATTTGAGAACGCACTGCATTTTTTTTTACGAGCATATATATCTTTTTAGGAGAAAAAAAATTTCAACTTTAATAATGATTTTATTATGCATAAAAGAAAAACGCCACCTAGCGTCAGTTGCAAACTAACTTTATTGAATACGTAATTCCCGACCCTCCTGCACACAAAAAGCTAACTTAATTCGTCCGAAATATATGGGTTTCCCTATCTAATTACTGCACAAGGGTGTAATACTAGCGTTCTAATTAAAACTTTTAAATTCTTTAAAAAGCTTAATTTTATATTCTCTTATTTAATGTGGTTTTAATTGTAAAACATTAATTACAATTATAAGTTCTTTATTTTATAACTCTAACAATTGTAAAAAAACGTTAAAAATTTTAATTATATATACAAGACAAAATTTATAGCAACACTATAGCCATATTTTTTTGTACAGTAATAATAATTTTCTTCATATACAATTCGAATCTTACTCCACATTATGCAAAAATTCAAGCCCCCTCATCTCGAAACAATGCACCACCCAGCGAATTAATCGGACCCCAGGATGTCACACCAAGATCCCTCTTACATAGAGCCGTTCTCTCTTCTTCTCTCACCCCTCGATCCGTGACCATCCGCCGCTTTAAATACGTCCTCGAGTGAACATCCTCGGATAAGCCTACTCTCTCACTCCCCAACGCTACATCCGCCTAGGGCGAGAACCCGAGAGACTGGGAGAGAGAAAAAAAAGCGCGGGCGTCACGGAGAAGGGGGTGATAAGACACACCCGCCTGCGAAAAGAAGCAGCAGCAGCAACCCATCTCCCCTCTGATAAATGGATAAACAGTGGAGAGCCATTCGATCCCGGATGTCTCTCTCGCTCTCCCTTGACCGGTCACTGTCCATTAACGTTCCAGCAGGACTATACGCGTCGTCCTCGCTGCTGCTGCTGCTTCTTCTTCTTCCGGCCCTCACCGAATTCGTCAAGCCGATTAGGTCGTTAATCGAGCGCGACAAGACCGAGGGCGGATGCTGCGAGGGCGACACCTTCGTGGCTGTACGATATCCACGCGAGCGTGGTTCCCGTGGAGGAGACTCGATGCGGTGACCATTCATTCGGTCAGTGAAAAATGGAACGCCGATGACAGGCTCGATCTACACGGGTTGAGGCTTTGTGTTTAGGTGGCGGAATTGGTCTCACTCCTTCGATTTATAATTTGAGCTTGAGGGTCGTGTGGTCGGTGAGTGGATAATGTTCTTTTTCTTTTTGGAGGATATATTTTGGGCGGAGTGTTCGGGGTTATGTAATTGAAGGAGATTGATGCTGGGAAGTAATGGAGTAGTTGAATTGTATAAGCAAAACTATTCGGGAAGGTCATCGACTGAAATTGATGTAATTTTTTTTTTATTCTTGAATTTTGTTTTGTATTTATTATAATGAAATTTTGTAAATGATTAATAAAGATTCTAATGATGCCAGTCAATGATTAACAGAAACGTTGATGATAACAAGAGATACATTATCTTTTAATTATCGACTTTTTGTCTAAAAAGGTCTCCATTTAATACGGTAATATAGCTTACAGGATTCATTAAACAATGGACGGTTAAATGTGAATAATAATTTAATGGGTTATTTCTACGTTACTAATGTTTATTTGATATATTAATACATCGAGTTTCAATAACATTATTATCATAAACAATATCCGCTCGCTCACGCTACTCGGCTTCATTTCTATTATTTTTATAAATTTTAGGGAAAAATGTTAATTATATGTATAGTTTTTCGAATGATATTTAACTTTCAAGTATTTGATTTTTTCAGCAATGAATGACTTGATTAAATCGATGATTTTTCATGAGGAAATCTTCCTCTTAATACAATAGAGGATAATTTTATTATGCTTGAATTATTATTCTTTTACAAGATCTTAACCACATTCATTCTGAATCGTGGAGAAAGTTCCTAAGACCCAGAAAAATTTCAAACCTTAATATTCTAATTATTGCAAAAGTCAATAAATCATACTTGTTAAGGTAACCAATACACATGTACATCATCAAAGTATAAGTTTATTGTATTTCAGCTCGATGGAGTACACCATCACAATACCACCAGCATCGGATACTCAGTCGAACAAACCGAAAGGACCCAATTCGACATCTCACCTCTCCCATATACACACGTGTACGCTCTCGGCCAGACAAGCGCAAAGATCTCCGCCGTACAAACTCAACTCCGTCCATCTCTACCACACCAGCACCTCCTCCTCCCTTAATTCACGGTTGATCGAGCGCCGTCGCTGCTCTCCACAGCAGCAGCAGTAGTGGCACACACCAGGTGCCACCAGCCAACTCCTTGCTCATCGAAACGAGCATCGAGTCGAGTCTCCTCCTCGGCGCTCAGGCGCGCGCCACCTCCGCTCGTTCCCGGGCTTGTACGACAAGCTCTAGGATAGGGAAGGAGGTGGGTGGCTGGGGCACGACGAGAGAGAGAGAGAGAGAGAGATTTGGGAGAAGGGCCGTGCGCGGCGCCAGAGACACGCGCGAGAACAATAAGACAATGGGGAACAAGTGTACAATGGGCGCCCATTGTCGGCCCCGCCGCCGTGTTCGAGTGTTTGTAAGTTTGCAGCAGCGGCAGCGCGACAACGGGTGATAGATATTCCCCGGCGCTGAGAGAGAGAGAGAGAGCATCGGGGCGTCGTTTCTTGGGCAAACTTTTCATAATTTAAGGGAGGAGACTGGCTGGTGGGAATTCGAGAAGCGATTAGGAGGAGAGAGAGAGAAAGTTGGCAAGTTAAGTTACGGCCGATGGAAATTGTGTATATTGGTATAAGGTGAGTGCGGGTAAGGTCGATGAAAGGCTATTCATCGAGGAAGATCGTGTATGTATGTGGGTGGTGGGCGATGGGTCTGGAAGAATTTTGGAGGATTGAGGATGGTAAAGGCTTTTCGAACGGATGGGTCGATGGGTTTTCTTCCTGAAGTAACAATTAGTCTTTGATGTCAGGTTGGTACAATGGTATTAGGGTATTCGGGGAACACTGATTTAGGCGAGGAGCGCGAAGGTAATGAGAATTGTTTCCAGCCAGAGAAGTTTGGTGGTTGTTTAAAGTATATAGGGTCGCATTAGAATCTGTGATGTAAAGTATCCAATAATCAATAGCTCCAACTTCTCCTGGAGAGCCTTTCGAAACTTTAATTGAAATATTACAAATACTTCTCGATGGATGCCGGAAATCGTGACCCAGTAAAGTTTATGTGGGGTATGCATAAACGACTACGGTAGATTATAATGGTCTCTTTCTTTTTTCAATTAGTCAAGGGAGGAATGAATCTGTAATTCAAATTTCAAGGATTCGAATTTCACTGGGTTACGGCGAAAGTCGTAAACGGCCAACACCAGCGTGCCGTTCGCGCGTATACCTTCAGAAACAGTCCACGTTTCCGCGGCAGCGAAATACAAATAACGTTTTCCAGATTAACGACCGCGTCATAAACACACTTGATGTATTTTTCGGCCTGTCTATTCCACGTTCTATCCCGGCATCAAGCGAGCTTCTATATATATATACACGTGTCTCGACATCAAAAACTCATTCGCACATTAATTCCCGCTTAATCATTAATTGCCACGCTACCATTCCTTCCCCTCGGAGAAATAACGAGAGGCAGAAAGAGAGCGAAAAGGCACAGGCGTACATACAACACAACGGCTCTTTTTCCGCGATTATCATCATCGGGCGATCTGCCAAACTTTTCTCGCCCCCACGAGAGAGAGGAAGAGAGAAAAGAGCAAGCGAACTGGGCGTTCATTGGATCCACGCGTCGCTACAACTACACAACTTTTCCAGCCCGGCCGCGAAAGGAGCCGAATCAAGATTCGCAGAGTCGTAAGTTATTTCGGCCGGGTGAGGTTAGTACGCTCTGCGCGAGTACGCGCGCGGATCGATGTAACCGCCGCTGCCGCCGTCGTCCCCCGTGAGGTTCGTTTAAGGCCGACGTTCACGCGAGAGTCTGTTTTTCTTGTCCGCGGGCGATCCGGAACTATTTGAAGAATGTATTTGCCAGAGGCAGTGAGCTGCTGCTGGTGATGGTGGTCTTTTGGTGAGGTGATTCGGTGGCAGGTTGGGTCGTTCATTTATACCGACGCGGTGTGAGATAAATTTATGATTAGCGTGGACAAGGTTGGATTAGGGTTGGATTGTTGGTTTTGATTAAGGAGAATGATGTGCGGGAATGTAGAAAAGTTTGGATCTTTGTGGCTGTATTCGTGAAATTTTGGCACGTTTGTGAATGGGAAAAACGTTGCGCAGTGTTTCTGCTACTTGACGAGAGATTTTATGACAGAAATTGTGCATTTATTGTTATTTTACGCTGTAACTTCGTGAAGTTATTAAACACGAAAGTGATAATTTAAGCCGTGCAATTTGCGAAGTCACGAAGTGGACGTTTTAAAGCGTTGATGTGAAGTATCTCGAATTGCGATCGATAATAAAACGAATGACTTGATCCCCCTAAATCGGGGCTATTATTGACCAAACGTCATCATGGCGAAGCATCAGGTATATTGCACCGCCAGAGATACCATTTTTAGAGCTTCAACTTCGGATATCGTGTGACAAATATCAAGTTAAAAGTTCATCGGATATCCAGTTTTACCTTTAACACGAAATTTAATAACGGCCTCAGCTCGCAAATCACTTTGCCTGATTCGTTTGCAATTCTGTCTTTCGTCTCGTCAGTTTAATTTACAGATACGCTATTCTCATACGCTATTTCCAAATCCCTTCGTTTGCTATTCGGTCTCTCATTCTCATCGGTTTAATTTACAGATACATTATTCTAATACGAAAGCTCCTTTCGTCAAATCCATTTCTGTACGAAAATTGTGGCGGTTTTTTACATGATATTTTTGTTTTGTTTTTCAACGGTAACAAAAGACGCGAATAAACTAGAACGTGTATAGTTAAGCGTTTGTGCGCGGGTGGGTAAACAGTGTAATTATGTGATTGAGCCCAAGAACAAGTTAATTTTTTTATCCACTGCGAATTCCTTGTTATTAGAAGTAAGGGTAACCGTAGAAAGCGAGATTTGTAGTTTTGAAGTTGCTTATTTACGAGGGCACACGAGTACCGTACTTTCTGTGCTGTTATTAGGGTAACTTGTATGCAAGACTTTTTATACTAGGTGAGATTGTATATGAGCTCACGAAGAAAGGGGTAGAATCTACTAACCAAGTTACTAATCAATATTCCAGTAGTTGAAGAAATAAAATTAACTTGTTTGAAAAAGTTAACTAAAGTATTATAATGTTTCACACGAGAATTCTCACGTAGCATTTTCCTATTCCCATTGATTGATATATGTATTCATGTTAAAAAGCCTAAACTTTAGAAAGTGCTTTTATGCTCTCTCCCAAACCAATTTCAAACTTCTCTGGCCTCCTTCTCGTCCCCCAATAAAAACATATTAAATCCCCAACCGCCGCGATACTAAAATCGCATTATACCACTGAAACTACCTCGGTCTCTCACCCCTTCAATATTTATAATGCCGAAACTCGCTCGCGACGCTTGCGCGCATTTTTAGACAGTTAAAGTTTGACGAGCGCCAGTTCCAATTAAATTTTTCCAGCCGGAGGAAACATCGGCGCGGCGCGAAATAAAATCCGAGGTAGAAGGTGGGGGGAGAAGGAAAGTTTTCGCGTCGGCGCAAAGTGAACTAACGACGAGTTAATAACAAGTCTTGTGGTACGAGCGATGCTTTTCTGCGGATCGAAAAATTTTTCGAGCTATATAGAGAGGTCGCTTGGTTGTTGCTCTCGTGTTCGCGCGTGCGCCCTCGCTGTTTATTCGATTTGAAGAATCGTGCCGAGTTGGATGATAATGTCGATAATAATGCTCAGTTGAGCGACGGGTAAGAAGTTTATTAAGTTATTTTTTTCGATTATTTGATAACTCCTGAATTTTCGTAATTGCGTAATATTTTTTTTCATAATTCAAAGTCCTTTTTTGAATGACAATTTAGTTAACAGTTTGAAACGAATCAAAGTTAATTTTATAACCGCAGCACTTTTCAGTAAATTAAATAATTCTTTGATAACAATATAAACGTATCAAAACTGTCTGCAATTACAAACATTTCAAATGTAATTTGAAACTTTTATGACGAAAAATTATCACATTTCAGATTACTACATGTACAAGTCAATTTGTTTTAAACGTGTTGAAATCATCTTAAAATATACAAACGTTCCAACGTCAACCAATCTCACTATACCAAAACTTTTTTAAACTGTACAACCGAAATCGCCATCTTACTCTCTCCACACGACTTTATCCTCCAACATGCGATTCTCCTCTTCTTCAGTTTCTGCCTCTCACAAGACTGTCTCGCCTTGCGAGAACCGAAAGCCGCCATAAATACAAATGGAACGGAAATGGAACTCGACGCGAAAAAGTTTGCCCCGCATGCGCTTGCCTTTGCCTTATCATTGTCACTTCCCGGCTTCCTTATTTCGTCCTCCGTCGCGCGTGTGCTAGGAAAGCTCGCGAGCTTCCGAAGTGGATCTTAGCCGCAGGGTCAGAGCTTGTGGATAGGTGAATTTGATTTTACGAATTGGTATGGAGATTGCAATAATGATTGGAGTACATTGAAAATATTTAGCTGGTATATGGAAAACCTTTACGCATACTCCAGATTAATGTGCCAAGTATTTACATGCGAAAAAATCCGATATCTGGAAAATTCTAATTAAATAGTATCCGTATGCAGAGCATCATCGAAGGGATGGTTGGAAAAAAGTACTGACCTATAAAAATAACGTAGAGAGTTATTAAAATACATCGAACCAATGTTACTTTATAAAGATACATAGGGTATACATAACTTATATAAAGCCTCAATCATTGATTACCATTTAAAACTTTCTACTAATATTGCTGTTTCGCTATAGACAAAAGTATTTGCTCGAATTCCCAAAAAAGCTTTGCGATTATTTATTTTTCTTTAATTTATCTATAAAGTAAATAACTAAACATTGCGAAATCTGAGCCAACATTCGAACTAAACTAACTTTAAAGTATCACTTTATTGAGAAAGTAGCGTTAAAACCCATATTTACTATTAATAATTACAAGCCTACATGGCGAAAATCCGGAAAACAAAAAGCCCAACGCGGCAGTGTAAGTTTCATAAACCTTTCTCACAATGACTTATGAACCTCATACATATTGACCGAAAAAAACTGGCTCTTGCTGCTGCTGCTCGCTGGCTGCGTCCGCACTACGAGCAGCACCGCCCACGCCCACTATCTAAATCAACTAAAAATGCAGAGCGGAACGCCGCGCGGCACGGAAGGACCGCCGGAAATATTTAATTCCTCCTGCGCGCGAGCGTCAGCGAATGAAGATACATGTATGTGTGCGCGTGTGGTGTGTGTGTGGCCTGCGAGATATAGTAAAAGAATCCGACTCTACGAAAAAGTTTCGAGTCGATTTTTCGAAATTTTGATTCGCCAATACCGGGAGAGGAAATTAATGTTGCGGAACTGCTGCAGCACCGGAAGTTCGCTGGAATGAAACTAAAATCCTTTCAGTTTTTTGACGTCTGCTGACGCGGACTGATTTTCTGCCGTCGCTGTACACCGCGCGCACGCTAAAATGAAAGTTTCGCGCGTGTGTGCGTGTAGGGAACGAGGAATGGAAAAGTTTCAGAAAAGGCTTCCGAAGATTGAATTGGAATGGCGATTTTTCGCGCGAGCGTATAAACGGTTGGTACGTTTAATTGTTTGACGAATGGCGGGAAATTATGGTAGGAGCTCGTGTATCGGACCTAGTCTGTATGTAAATGGAATCTTTTAGAGGTTAGAAAAAAGTTTTTACAAGTGCGATATGGAATGAAGTTTCCTTTTTAACTTGAAATGAAAGTTTTGCGCGGTATTACATGAAAGTTTTAAGTGTTTGAACGAATGAATTGATTCTTTTGTTTGATATAGTATTGAAAATACAGAAAAAATATTTGCATTTATTTGATTTGTAAATATCGTCAATTTATTGTAAAAAAATAAACATTTTTTAAAACTTTTTATTGTCCATGTAGAACAAAATGTTGGTAGAGCGTTACAGAATAATATTTTTTTTATTTTTTTACGATTTTTACGTAAATTTTCATAAAATTTGTTGTTAAAATAATCTGGATCAAAGTGTATAATTTTTTCAACCATTTTAAACAAAATGTCAAATCCAATCATCACTATAATTCCTTTTATTCCAAATAGAAACTTAACAGCCTCGCAAACGCTAAAAAAAATTCTCAAAATTGCTCTCTAGCTTCTCCTCAACGCTGGCCGTAAACCCTGCAGCTGCTTTCAAAAAAAAGCCTCTCACTCTCTCCCATCCTCCCTCACAACAGACAACTATATCACAAGTGACGAAACTCTGCGCAACATCGCTCGTGTGCAAGCGTCCATTTAACAAATTGCCACAGCACCTCGCACACGCGGCAATTACAACGCGTGGAAATTCCGCTATTCGCTTCGAAAATTACCACGCGCTCGCGCCCAGCTACATTAACGCCGTATCTATCCACCTCCCTACACACATAACCTCCCTTCCCCACCCCCAAAAAAGAAAGAAACAGCCTGCTACAACGAAAAAACGCCTGGCGCGACTTTATATCACAGTGTGTACGAGTGTGTGTGGACGGTTTATTTATCGGAAAATTCGAGCCAAGAGTCCACGCGCGCCATTAGCCCCGTTTTATCGCCGCGCGCGTGCACATCAAAAGAACGGGCGGTGGCGAATTATTTTCCTCCGCGCGCTTGCGATTCCGTAATAAACGCCGCAGCCGCCGTCGCTGCTGCAGTTCGGTAATTGTAAATAGGGGAAAAATTGAGGGACGGAATGCGGACGCTTTTCATCATCGCATACTTCGTTTAATTATATTTATCGAGGCGCCGGCGCGCCGTGTAATTGGTACGCGGATGGGAGTAGCGAAAGGCCCTTGTACCGAAAATTGTTATCCGTGGTAGTAAAGGGCAGCCTCGCTCGCCCTCAGCAATCCTCATTTGCAGCGAAATTATTAAAAAATTCTCGAAATTCTTTGAGCACCTCAGCGCAGATGGTTAATAACGCGAAAATTGTTGTATTAAATGCGTTTGTAAATTTCTCGGGCCTTTGTGTGCATTTTTCTTTTTCAAGCTAAATGCCGAATGCAGTTATCCAAAATTCTTCTCGTTATAATTTAAGGGTATATAAAGGGAAATTAAACGTTAAATATTTACCCCGTTAACGATATTTTGAATCTCATATTACCGAAACATTAATAAACGCCTTAAAAAGTTTATATTATTTTTCGAAAATTAAACATTGTTTGTAATTATATTTACCGAAAATCAATTTATGAAATAAATTACGTATATAATGTGTAATGTAACGGCCGGTAGACATTAAATAATGTTTATTAATAACAACATTTTCACCCAAATTTTATATAATACATATAAAATTAAACCACAATTAAAATTGCATACTACCTAAATTCCACAAAGACCCACTTTCCAGCTCACCACAGCATCCCACACATCGAACATTAAAGAACACTGTGTCACCGCGGCGCGTTTCCCGCGTAATTCGTCCCAGTCAATGGCTACCTCGCCGCATAAAATGTACGTCTCGCGAGCCATTAATTAGCCGCACTCGCGCAGCTCTTACTTTATCCGCGCTTCCACGCGTCCAATCGGCCGGGTCCGGAACCACTCAATCGCGGCAATTATTTTAAACGGGTCTTCAATCGGCCGATTTGTATATAATTAAAATAGAGGTTAGGATTAGAATGGTGTTCGATTGGAGGAAAAAGAGTGATGGTCGATTGTATACCATGGAATGGGCAAATTATACGTGCTTGACATATTGTTTAAATAGGTTGGTAACCAACGGTATAGGGATTGTTTGACGACGCGGCTGCCGGTGCTGTATGTGTGTGCTTGTTCAACTAATCAAACGCAATTATTCTTCCGCGATGAGTTTGTCTAATCGCGATGGTTTATAATCAGTCTATGAGTACTTAATGTGGCCCGGTGTTATAGCGAATGGTACGAGCGATTGTGGATTTGGTTTGATTAGAAGCATTTGAGCTGATTTCGTATATCTGTTGCTAATTCAACTACTATTTACTTTTGTACTGATATTGTGCGATAGAGAATCGAATATGAACGATCCGTTATTATAATATTTATGTATTATACATATAGATTTCCATTAAATTCATCTTCAATCTATTCCGCCAAATAAACTCTCAATTTCAACAAATTATTGTACTCTAAAACAATGAACAGCTCAAAATGTATCCTATACCGCGAGCCATATTCCATCATTGAATTCCCACAAAATCAAATAGACATACCCCTGCTTCTATTACATTTCACCGCTCTCATAAAACGTCTGATACGCAAAACTACACTTCACCACTGCGACTGTCCATCGTCACTTTCCGCGCTCCACTATCAATCAATGTATAACTCTGCCCACAACTAACCGGAATTCCAAACGACCGCGGACGATGAACTACTAATTCCCACGCGCACTATTCAGCGCGCATTTTATCGCGTCAAACAAAATCCATCCTCTATTGCCAGCTGGCACCGCGCACCTGTTCCAAATAAATTTTCAGATGTATATACGTCGATTTAAAGTCGCTCCAGGAAGCAACCGGACACTTAAGGAAATCCCGGGCAATATAACTCAACGATACAAAAGCTATATCGCATCGATTGCCTCGATCTCCTATTTTTCCGCGCTCTCGACACAAGAAGCAAAAAAAGCTTATATAGGCACACAATGGGAAGGACGAGCGCGTAATAAGGTCTGGGGGAACAATAGCGCCGAGTACGCGCATGAATATTGCGTGTATTATGACGGTGTGAATACGCGCTAAACAGCTCGCCGCGGATTTCGACGGATAATGCGATGAGAGTCCTGACGACTAGCTTTGACATAGGAAGTTCGACGACCTCCCCCAAGAGAAAGAGACAGGATAAATATGTGGGGTATACGAGCTGGACACGTCTTTTTTTTTATTTGGATGAAATGGACGTTACGCTGTATAGTGGCGATTACGTGTAATACAACGGGAGTCCGAGCATTAACGTTATAATGGCACGCGGAATCTTTTTTTATTCTATGTATAAAAATGCCACGCACTTTCTGCTACCGCCCCCGTTTTACTACACACTCGCAAGCGTTTAAAAACAATACACGCGAGAGCGCTCTCTTTTATTTTAATATTTAACTCTAGAAATCTCCTCTCTGTTTCGACGCCCTTTTATCCCCGCAAAGCCTTCGTTCTCGCGTGTGAAACGCGTCTAGTATTACGCGATTTTTTTACACGCGTAAGGGGTAGGAGGGGAAGGAAACAATTTTTTTTTTCGTATTTTTCCGCGCTCTTTAGCTGCTCGCATTGCACGCAATTATTCATTCCATATTTATCCCTACCGTGTACCGCACTATTTCGCGAAATTAAGCGGCAGTGGATTGAAAATGTTTAATCTTCACGTATACGCGCGTATACGTTATAAGGTATTTACGGTTTTTTTTGTGTAAATGCAGTTTCGGGAGGGAAATATTAAACCAGCGACGGCTTATTGATACGCGGAATAAAAAAAAGTGTGTGTGTGTGTGTGTAGTTTTACAATATCAGCTGTGCGGTGCAGTGGTGGCGGGGAGATAGGATCGAATTAAAACGTCAATGAATGCAGCTGCAATCGACGGGACGGCTGGCTGCACACGCGTTCAAAGGGCAATAAAGTTCTCGGCTGCCGCTAGTTCGGAATGTCGGGCTAGCGAAAAGTCGGGAAATGAAGTTTCGAAAATGCTGGACATATTTTGCGATACGAGATATATCATTATAGCGCAGGCGGGCGGCCAGTAGTATTGACTTTTAGCGGCTGAAAGAAACTAATCCGGCCATTATATACGATGCCGAAATGAAACATTCTTGTCGGAATTTAACAGGGAATGCGGCTTTTGTAACTGATTGAGCGTATATGTATAAAATAGAATGTATCGATTGTCGAACTTACGCGGTAGAAAATACGGTTCATTATTGTAGCTATCGCGTGACTCACCTGTAACACAAAGAGAAAAATGATATACGTGAAAAAAATAGTAATCAAGCAAAAAGACTTTATATTTTAAATATAATCCATAACATGCTATTAGCGCCTAGAAATAGCCAACCTCAGCAATAAATAGCGCCTAACTACCCTCGTATAGCTGGCTCCTTTGAAAGAGCCTAACCACCGGCTCTACCATAATTAACTTCCTCGTTAAAGACGCTCAAAACTGCCCGTAAAACTCTCTCTCTCTTTCTCTCACGTGACCGACAACTCGTAAACCCAAAAACAAGCAGTTGTCGCGCGTATTATCGCCGAACTCTCTCGCTTTTTAATAAACCGTCGCTCCCACACACATACACACAGCATTTTCGGACGCTCTCCGAAACTTTTGCGCGCGCGCGCGGGTTTCCATTAACGCACTCGCGCTATAATTGCGCGCCGGGAGTAATTAGCGTCGTCTGGCGCGCGTCGCCGGCAAATGAAAAAGGAACGTAATAAAAATTAATGCCCGGGTAGGCAAAGCAGGAGGGGCCGTGACGTATATTTTTTTTATTTTTTCGCCCGTAGTATTAGGGGAAAGTTTGTGTGTCGCCGCGATACGTCTTTATTAGGCGGTGATATAAGCGACGGTGTGTGGAGCTGGAAGGTGATGTGCGGGGCGGTTTCATTTTTTATGGGGTGTATAAAGTGCGCGAGACGACGTTGGAGAGATTGACCGGGAGAAATTGCGCGAGTCGTAAGATGGCGGTGCGGTCGTGCGCGCTTTTGGTGCGCGTGATCGATGGGATGTGTGAGTATTTTTAGGCGCTGAACTTTACACTGTGTATGGATAGTGTGATTGTCTAGTGGTGTGTTTTACATTTTGTCGAAGGTTAATTATTCAGGGAAGGGAGGAAAAGTGTTGTAATTGTACTAGACGAAGTGGACGTGATGTTATGACTTTATACTTTATACAATGTTTGCACTTGGTTGTGAAAATAAGCGGGAAAAGAGAATGGCGAGGTCTAAATGGAATACCTTTTGTAGCGTGGTAATAGTTTTAAGTTGAATATTTCGAAATGTATGTGAATTCCGAATGTGACATTATTATTAATGATAAATAGAAGAGCGCTTCGAGGGTAAAAAGACGAGAATTTCAGGGGAAATTAGGCCAAAGCATTCACAAACAGATGTTTTGTTCTCGTTCAAAGAATAGGGCTTGAAGCTGAAATTTTGAAGAACATCGATGTTTCTAGGTCAGTGAATCTAAAAGCGCGCTTTTGCAACAATGAGTCGACATTTGTCGACATTTACACGCGACGTGCGCTTTTTGCATGCGTGATAAAAAATAAAATAAAAAAAAGAGAAATTCCAGACGACTTTTCATTTTTCATCCGGCGAAAAAGCACGTATAATCGCATTTGCGAATCTGAAATTTGTCATGTTTCCATGCTTTCGCTATACCAGCGCGTTATCAAAATTTACGCCCTCGCATCGGCCGATAACCATGCCTCCAAGAAAATTTAAAGCTATATTGTACACATCCTCGCCCCCTCGGCGCATAAAACTTCGAAAAGGCAGGGGAAAAAAAGAGGGAGTGACAAACGAGCGAGCGAAACAACCATTCCTACCCCCTTATCCCTCGCGATTATTTAGCCCTCCTTTCGAACCCTTCCACCCCGTTCATTTGCCTCTCGCAATAAAAGTACGCGCCGGGCAATAAAATCGTGCGCGCGACGAAACGGCCGCCGGCTCTCGTACACGCGTATAAAAGCGCGACGCGCGTTAGGCATAAATCAAGCATCGCCCTCGTGCAGCGATAAAAGGAAATTCTCTCTTCCCTCGGCCAGAAACGGAGATAAGAGGGTCTTTCGCGCGCTCTAAAAAATCGCGCGTTTAATGAAGTATTTCTGTACGTCTCTATATATCTTTGAGCTCTCGCTCGAGGAATCTCCTGCTTTTTTTCGCGTGTTTTAACCCAGTTTCCGTCACGGCGCGGAGGTAAAGAGAGATTTTTGTAAGACTCGCGGGGTAACCCTAGAAGTGCGATGTAAACGTTACGCAGGATGAATTCGCTTTTGTGGCAGCGCCGAGCTGGAAAGAGGAGAATATTCATAATTCGCGGATTTAGGTTAGCCCCACGCCTGGCGAGAGATAAAGAGATGAAAATTTTTAACGTCGAGAGTGGCGTGGTTTTTTCGTCTGGTTTGCTGCGCGGTCGGCAATTAATCAGATTTGTTGGCGCGTGTGCTTTTTTTAGAATTTTTTGAAGTGGAAGTTGGAAATGGGATTGTGGTTAAAAAAATGTCTTCAATTTCTCCGGTGAATGGGACGGAGAGTATGAAAGAAGGATAAGTAGGTCGTGCAAGACCATTATTATACTACTCTGCTAAAAGCCTAATCGTTTTTCCGAACTACAAATCAAATATTTGTTGCGCGTTCGACACGCCAATCAATCAATACTATGTTTCTTACAATAGCTATGGAAGAAAAAGCCTTATTATTGATGACTTCATCATTGCATAAGTAACGGTAATCGTTTCCGCAATTTCGACGATTAATTAGCGCTAATTGCAATTAGCACTGACAGAAGTATTTACAATTTGTACATCAAACAAATATTGTTTATATTTCATGAACTATAATTTACCTTTGTGCATACATGAACGTGTAAAATTTGTTTCGTTTGTTTGGCAGTGATCGGTTACACAGTGAGAACGAAATAGTAGAAATGTTAAATAAAATATGAAACAAATGCCAGTGACCTAACACCGCTATGCTATATCGAGCACGTCGCTGGCTATTTATCATCTCGCTGACTCATCAACGTTCGGACATCTAATTGCGGGGGATACTAGCCACACGTTAAATAACGTGGAAAAATAAAATTATGATAAAGGTCCCAAAAAAATACTATATAAAAAAATAACATGGTATAATATCTCCAAAAATACCATAAAAAAACAACTTGATAAAGTTGGTAAAAAAAAAAAGATAAAAGAAACAAACATCTCTTAAAAAATAGAATTTTCTTCCTAGCATCATCTAACAAAACATTTAAAACATTTCTCAAAAATCGCCAACCCACTACCACCCAAACTTGAGGGAAAAAACCCAGGCCATTCTCTTGCATGAAAAATATCCCTCTAACCCAGCCTCACCCCGACATTAGAAACGCATTTAGCATTCTCCACTGCACCGCGAATCTCGCTCTCTCTAGCAAAACCTCTCGCTTTCCAAACCTCCTTCCCCCTCTCGCGACGCGCACACGTAAAAAGCCCTCAGCACCTACACTCGAGCTCTCTCGACTTTTCGGGAAGGGAAAAATAGAACGCGCGAGGAGGGTAGGGCCAGCCTCGCGAGTGACAAACGACACGCGTGTTATTTTCCTCTTTGCCGACGCTCGCGTTCGTGGAGATTCTCCCGGCGAAAAGAGGAGGTAGGAAAGTAGGCCAGAGGGTGGAGAAAGAGAAAGAGAGATGGGCCATACATCAAATTCCGTCGAAACTGTGTGTGTGTGTGTCTATGTATGCGCATGGGAAGTGTGCGAGCACGCGACAGCTAATAATAACTTACTTTTTCTAGAGGGGGATGGTAAGGGATGGTGTGTATAGGGATGCGGAGCTGAAGAATGTTTCAAGAGAGTCCAAAGGTAGGGTGTTGAGAAATTTTTAGGTGGTTCTGAAAGGTTATACGTGTGGAAGAGATAGGGGTGATTAGGATCTGTCGTGTACAATGCGATGGAGTCAACAATTTAATTGAGGAAGTAACTCCGTTGAGTGCTTAACTATATGGATAGCCAATTTAAGTAGTAACGAGTACGCTGCGAAATGATACAAAATAAAAATTTATAAGTTTTTTTTTGTATGAAAAGTGAATAAGAAAAAGTAGGACGTAGCGTCTGACTTATCTCTGATCATTCTACTTACTGATGCGTATACAAAGTTTTAAATAGAAAACTTTTTTCTGTATTCGCATCTATACTTATAAAAACACCTTTTGTTCGTACTTAAATATATTATTAAAGGTATATAAAGTGTTTTCAGTAAATAATATATTCGTATCACAGTTTATTCAAAGTACAAAGTAAACCGAATTTAGTTCGGTTATAGAGACTTTCATAATCTATGGTTCTACCTCAACAGTTATTTTTCGAATCTGCAACGTTCTAAAGTTATATAATAGGGAGTTGAGAGGTGCAATTTCGCAATGTTTGCTACATATAGTGGTTATGCTATCCATATCCACTCAAACGGCTAATTCAATTTATTAAAGGGGAATATTACATTGTTACACAAACACCCTTCAGATTGTTTACCCAGAGTTCATAATGAAATACTGAAATTGAATACCACCCAAACCCCTCCTCTTCCCACCCATCGACCTCCGATACACCGAGCCCCCGAAACCAATAGCCAAGTGTAAATCCTCCTCCTCGGCCTGCCGTTACTTTCAACCTCGGCTGCTGCTCCTCCTCGAGTGCATCGGAGCTTGCAGCGGGCGGCGAGTGTAATTGATGGCGTGTACGCGGTGGCGGCGGCGTCGGCCGGTCCTCGAAACTGCTGAAATTAATTGTCGCGCGGTGTGGTACGCGAAGACAGAGGGAAGAGTAGCAGTAGTACGTTTACCCCGTCGTCGTCGCACTGCGGGACGACGGACGTAAGACGCGAGGAAGAGTGCGGTAGAGCAAGATTTCGAGAGGGGATGTGAGTTTTATGGCGTGCGCTGAGAGAGGTATATGATGGTGGCGGCTAAGGAAGGTAAGTAGCTGGACATGGTTGAGTATGTGTTTCCGGTAATTAGGTTGAATAGTCGAGTATGACTTGTTTGTTAAATAAAGTAGTTAGTGGATAATTACATATGTGAAACGAGGTCGTCATTTTCGAAAAAATCTCTTTTGGAGAGTTAATTTTGAAATGTAATTTTTTGCAAATGTACGGCCATGATATACAGATATGCAAGTTGACGAGTAATAAGGGAGAATTACATAAAGATACGACCTATATCGTTAAAATTTTTAAATCGTACAGCTTCCAAAAGTCAGCTGTGAAAATAAGTTTTAAAAAGATGAGACCAAAATGTACGCGCGCAATTTATAATTGACTAACTAGATTTTCCTTAATTTGCAGTTCCCGGCATATCCGCATATTTCAAAACTTTTTTAAAAACTACTCTCACGTATTACCACGTTTATTTCTTCCCGAAGTTCAGCGAAATTATAAATTTCCTCCTCTTTCGCTTTGAACTTTCGAAACTTTAATGTGATCAAGTTTTCTCTTCCCCCTCTGCTACCCTTCCCGCAAAGGTGGCTTCGCGGTGAGCCAAAGCAGACTTAAAATTTAGCCGATTGAGATTTTTCAAATTGCTAATTATACCATTTTTATAACAGGATGAAAACTTTCTTATATATCGCTGCGTTACGAAAAAAATGTTTTCCCGGGCCGCGATAACCGCTCGCAAATTAGCCATCTTTCGAACGTTACCGTAAACATTCCTTACCGTCCTTAATCCAGTAAAATATCGCCTTAACCCTTCGCGCCTTCGACGACAGCCTCGTAGAGTAGCAGAGAACGAGAGCGAGAGAAAAAAAAAAGAATTAAGCGCACAAACAGGGGGAAATAAACGCGCCCTTAATGGAGGCCTTGGAAAAAGTCATGGAATTAATACATTTTTACTTAGAGAACCTCCGGCTTGGACGGCTGGCGCGAGTGTCAACTTAGCCGCAAAAGAAGGAGGCAATTAAGACAAAGGGAAAAAGGAAGAGGAGCAGCGCCGACTCCTTGCCGGCGCGCCGGGAATAAGAGACGAAGAGAGGAAGAGAAAAAGCTCGCTCTCTCTCTCTCGCGAGCGCGCGCGCAAGGGGGTATAAAACGGCAAAAATGAGAAAGGCACTAGAAAGTTATGGCCGTTCTCGAGACTTCGCCCAGAGCTAAGGGAAATCTTCCTCTCTCTCTCGCTCTCTTCTTCTTCCTCAGCTCTTTGTCTCTCATCCGCCTTTTCTTATACGAGGCGAAATCTACTTCTGTCGGCGCCTCGCTTCCGCGCGAAAAATTTTTCCCAAGACCGCGCCGACTATATGCCGCGTGTATATATATAGACAAAAGACGGAGAAGGAGAAGGAAACAGTCGAGGACGTTCTCATTTATTTATGCACTTCACGCCGCGAAAAGTAAACCATCCCGCGCTACGTTTGCGGCTACGCGGGCGCGCTTTCTTCGCCCCCCTTCCCACCAAATAAAGATTTGCTTCCGCTTTGCGTAGACCGAATACTGCGAGGCTGAGGCCATAAATTCGTCAGGCCGCGATGGGTGTGATACACTTTTCTCTCTCTCTCTCTCGCACGCGCGCGCGCGTGCGAGTTTTCTTTCTCTCTTTTGCCAGTTTTGATATTTTAGAGCCGACGCCGGTCCTGACCCAAATACACCCGCGCGGAGCTAACTTATGAAGAGTACACGTGTCTCATTTGGTGTATCACGTCTGCGGGTGATTTATGGTGCCGAGAAAACGTGTTCTCGTGTATTTTTCGCATTAAAGTTTTTAAATTTGTGAAATATGATTACTGCTGTGTTTGCAAAGTAATTACATTACATATTTTTTACGTTTTACATTAAACATATTTTCTAAGGAACGAAAAATAAAAAATAAAATAAAATAAAAAATTTTTTTTTGATTAATCGTTATACATGTTGGGCGTAGAAAAAATTTTCATCGTATGATAATAATCAGGATTATGCATTCTTCTGACATTGTTGTAATGATTTTTGTTTAAAAATATACTATACTAATCTTTAAGTTTTATACATACCGATAGAATATAACCAGCAATTTAAATAGCCACATAAAGTATAAGAATTTGCCATTACAAATGAAACTAAATTCTCATTCAAATCCACATGAACTTTATACGTGACCCAGCTGCTCATATCCAAAACGATGCAATCCCAGAACTTACACAACATTCCCCTTAAAAATAAAAATTCCTCATTCAAAAACCTCCTCATCACGACCACCACCCCCATCACCAGCACCACCGCGACGCTACCTCCCCTACCAAAAAACTCTCTCTCGTAACTCACCCACCATCCAGATTTATTTACCGCCACCCCTGAAAAAAACCCCTATCCCCGAATGATTTATCCTTCCACTCCGCCTCCCAACCCTAAAAAAAACTCCCACACACACTCCATCCCTCTCCTCACGTCCCTCGGTATCGATATTACTTTTCATTTCGTCCAAGTGTGTGCATGCTCCAGCGCTCGGACGCCCGCAGGGGCCATTACCCCCTATTGGTAATAACGCGAGCGCGGGGCAACTTGTAGAATGCGCGCGAGTCCTCCCCGCGGAATTCGCACGCCGACGACGACGACGGCCCCGGCGATAAAGATAAAGCGGGGTGTATGGGTCTCGCCGTTGTTGTTGTTGTAGTCGCGAGGTGAGGAGAGGGAGTTTTATACGTTCGCGCAGCTGAGTCGTTTTGATGATAGTTTAAAATAATTTTGGAGCTCAGAGGTGGTGTAGTTTATGAGGGGTGCGGAATGTTTGAGGGTGTCGAGGTGAGGAAAGATGACCAGCACAAAGTTATGGGGTGGGGATTATGGTGGATAGTTATATTGTCAATGTAGAAGTCTATATTTGGTAGATATTAAGATACCAAATATTTGTTTGTGTAGTAGTTACTACGCAATGAATTTAAAAAATGTAAAGTTTCCATGACACATTTGTCGAGTGATAAGTTAAAACCTTGTTCATACTAGTGTAGTTTCCAATTTTTATCGATCTGTGAAATTCCAATTACGTTCGAAAGTTTTATAAAGATTAACACTAATAAACCCATCTTTTATCATCAATCCCGTAAAATGACTTTCTACTTTTATGACAATAATCTTCGCTATTGATAACCCGCTCTTACTATTTGTAATGAATTTTCCATCCTCATTTCGTTCGCCGTCAGCGTCATCGCTTTCGAGAGACGCCCCCGGGCACTGTACCCGGAGGAATTCACCGGTGCCAGTAAGTTATTTCGGCTTTATAACCTCCCGTAAAAGTTATAGTTTCGTAACTTTTATATATTTATTATACATCCTTTTCATACATTTTTATTCCGTCACTCGCGTACATAAAGCTCGCAAAAAGGGGTAGGGGGCAGGAGGGAGCGTCGAACGAACCAATTCCATCGTCGAAAATTTTATTTTACACCCGTGTCGCCCGTCCCCGGTACATATACGAGCAAAAGAGCGAGCAAGGCTGTAAAGCAAGGCGGAAAGATATGACGACTCGTCGCGCGCGGAGGATGAAAATCGAGCGCCGACGCTGCCGCCCGCGCCGCGCGAAAGTAAATCTCGGACGGATATCCACTCCTCTCTCTCTCGGCTGATATCGGGCGGCTCGTGATTTAGCACCAGGGTAAAAGGTGCGAAGGGAAGATAGAGGGAAAGGTAGGGCGACAAGAAAAGACAATTTCAGTAAGACTTCCGTGAATGAAGAGAAGAGCTCCGCGCGCTGGGAGGATGAGCTCTCGCTCGCGTTAAGTGGCCAACGTGCGCGAAACATCAATTTCCTTGCGGGCGAGGCAGGAATAGGATGGAGAAGAGAGAGAGAGAGAGAGCTGTACTCGGGGAATAAGAATGAGTCGTCGGAGAGGGAGAGGCTGATTTGAATTTTCGTTAAGGCGTTTTCCGAGCGGGAAAACGCGAAAAAATCGCGCCTGCAGCGAGCGAGTTCCTTTCTCATGGAAATTCCGCAGTTATTCCGGAGGAGTAGACGTGGCAGGGAATATTTATTTTATTGTCAAGAGAGAGAAAGAGAGCGCGCATGGAGATTGGAATAATTGCCTGAGCTTCGCGTGTTGCTGGGATTGTTCAATTTCAAGTAAAATAGAGGAAAATTTCTGAATATAAAATAAGTTTTAAATTGTAAACCTTTAGATAACTAAATAAAACGGTAATATTGATAATTCTATGATATAATTAATAAAATTATCAATATCGACGTAAATATCGGAATGAACTTTGCACATCTGGAAATAAATCAGTGTCATGAAATCAGAGAAATAGATAAAAAGTGCTTTTACAGAAAACTAAATGACACATAAAGTCAAAGATAAAAGAAATATCCAGGCACATACTCGATGCTACATTCGTGTGATCATTATCCTCATAAATCACTGACATAGTTTTTGGAATTTCATAAAAACGAGTTTATCTACTTTCAAAAGTAAGATCTTCAATTATTATCCCCGCGACAAGTCTGCTAAGTAAGAAAGAACTTCCTAACGAACGTCCGTCATTATCCGAATCACGCCGATAAATCGTCCGGCACGATACGTCAAACTGTCTCTTCCAGCTCGGACAACCGACCCAAGACTCAGCAGCGTCAGCGATTTCCCGACACGCTCCCATCGGAAAAAAAACAACAGGTCTGCATTTCCTTCTCGCAGCGTCGATAATCGACGCGAACTAACTAGGACCGGATTAAAACACCAGACATCCTTTCCGTGGAAGAAAGGAAGACAAAGAACGAGAACGAGTCGAAAATCAAAGCTCGAGAGAAGACAGATAGATACGAATTCTGTCTCTTCGGCGAACTGACCATGTGTTAACAGATAACACCCCCATCAGCGAATCCAGCTGATCCGCGATTCTGGCTTTCTCGCGCTGGAGGCCGCGTGGAGGCAAGAAAGAGAAGAAGCTTCGTCCTCTCCCTTTTCTCTCTGTCTCCTGCTCTTCCCCTCTTATACGGTTCATCCCACCCTGATGCTCGGCCAGCTCTTCTTCCGATCGAACGCCTCCGTGAGATTAGGCTTATCTGCCGGCCAACGTCCAGCGTCTCTCCCTCCCATATATATGTATATATACACATACACGTACAAGGAATAGCCGCTGAAAGAGACTGGAGGTCCGAGGGATCTTCCGGCGCACTCGATAATGCACGCGGACGACAATGAGAGGGATGATTGATCGAGTCCGTCCAGGTTGCTACGTGTGTGTGTGTATGTCAATGATGTAAATCACGCTGAAAATTCTCTCTCTCCGGGGCGGTGGCGACGACGACGACACGGGAGGGAAGATTCATGCGTGGAAGTTTGGGTGTCGAGAGGAAGTTGGCGATCCCATGGGAGTAATAGTTATATTTATCGGGATTAGGGGTGTTCGAGGTGAAGGTGGAGTAGGAGGCTTTTACGGAAAAATATGGGTTACTGAATTACAATGTAGACACGGCTAATGGATAGAAACTAAGTGTAGGCCGTTCTTCTTAACAGTACTAGATTCTGATTTCATTTGTAAGGTGTTATGTTGGGCTAATTCGCGTTTGATGAATAATTGAAGGTTCCTCGTAAAGACATGTGTAGGAGAGTGATATTACAGGATGAAAATGGAGAAATTCAGCAATTTATGGAGCTGGAAAAGTTGAAGGTCAGGAATTTGCATCACAATCAAAGAGCCATCTTCCTGAGAAATTAGTTCGCAACAAAAGCCATAAAAATGGTAATAAAACGCGGACATAAATCAGCTCTCTTTCCCTTTTTTTCATGAAATATTACAACACCAAGAATCTTCTGGAGATCCTCCGTAACGCCCATAAATAAAATCAAATTAAAACAAGTCTCTTAATGAATTGATCATTATTCACCAAAGGCGCTCTGGCAACGCGGACACAACACACATTGAATCTGTTACCCTCCCGCGCGAACGCAGTGACGAGCCTCGAATGGCGTCGTTAGAATAAAAAAGTCATTAAACGTCACGTCGACATGTCGCGACCCTCCGGAACGAGCACAACAGCTTATTTCCTCTGACTTTCTATACCCTCCCTGCACGTCAACGAGAAAAGAAAGACACGCGCAGATTCTTTCTCTCGTCGACGGCGCAGTAGCACTACACCAGTCGTGCAATATCGAGACATTAGGGGTCTGGGTGTATGCGTGTAGATTTTTAAAGGGAAACAACAGCAGTCGTGACAGCACCCACTCGTCCCGTGACGTATCTATCTCTCTCCCGTGTCATGACGAGGCTACTGCTATATCCGACCTCGTTATAACGTATTTGATGTGGGCGGTGAGGGGGGGGGGCGAAAGAGGCTCTCTCGGATAAAGTGGGGAAAAAGTATATACGCGCCGAGGGGTCAGAAGAGCGTTTGCTAGCCGAAGAAGGGGGGACTCCGTATCGAGGCACACGATCCCGTCGCCAAACAAGCCGGGAGATATTTTCGGCAGCGCGGCTAAACGGAGAGGAGGCAGAGCGATCCCTTTTCGATTACGGATATCCTGGATGGCGACGCGATGGTAATATCGTTCGCTTTTCCTCTTCCTTTTGCGGGGATGGGGGAGTTACGCACATTGATCCACCTTAGACGGCTGACAGACGAAACGCTATTCGGTACGTTTCGATGCGTGATGTATGTGTGTGTATGCGTAGGCTGCTGTACCGTGTGCGCCTGAGAGATAGGCGATGGGAATTCGCCTGCGTCATAAAGTGGAGGAGGGTCGCGTCAGTGCGTTGAGATCTGCTTAGGCTGATTAAGCGCCCGGCTTTGACGGAGTTTATTCGATATATATGGCGCGGTTTGATCGGCTTTCCAGGCAACAATATTTGACTATTTTAATGGTATAATTCATTGTTTGTTTGCGAATAGCAAATTTTGGGAAATAGAATATGTGGTGCTATGTAAATCCACTAATAGTTAGTCAATGTTTACTTCAGCTGGTAGAATTCGTGTAACTTTAGAGTTGTATAGGTAATTGGAAACGCTCTTGACTCGAGTAATACATCCAATCTAATCAAATGTAAAGCTAGTAAGCCGTCCCTGATCAAAATTTTATGTAAATATCAATTCAACGTTATCCGTCCACTAAATCTACTGCCGCATCCCTTAAGAAAATTACCCTACTTCTTCTTTTCCATAAAAATGTACCCATTTTGCTTCTATTGAGAATTTATAGGCTTCCTTTGAATAAAATTCACATCTATCTGTCTCAACTTCTGGTCGCAATCATATTATAAATAAAGTTATTGACATTAATAATGATTTGTTTGTCAGGAAGAAAAAATAAGTACTAACAAAAAACTAAATAGATTTATAACTAACAAGGGTGAATAACAGAATGATAATCCTCCTCCAAATGTGTAAACAAATACTTGATTTTAATGATGAATTGAGTATAAATGACGTTTTCACAATACCTTATTACTATACATATATAACAAATATGCTTTCAAAAGTAATGAGTATTTTCATGGACTCTTAATACAATATCAACTGTTTCAGAAACAGACTTATTATCCAAACTAATTTACCCTACCTAAAATTAGATACTAAACAGTTTTTAATCTTACCGAACAATTTTTAATCTTGTTACCTCTAGAAAAATACCAAGGTTGATTGTTTAGAAACGTGACATTTATTGTAAACTAAACTTGTAGTTTATAACGGAACAAATTTACGTTATTTATATTTTTAAAACTAAGATTGTTAAATTTGAAATAACAAACATCCAACAAAACACGACAAATCTCATCGTTATCTCAGTATCCACTTTTGTAATCCACGATACAAAAAACAGAAATTTGCTCGATATGCTGAAGAAACATATACGGTTGCGTGCCTGCGTGCATGCCAAGTTTTTCGCGTGGGAGCAAGAACTTAGACGAGAACATCTTTGATACAACATTTCGTAAAAGTTGCGCGTGAGACACGCGCGCAAACCTGGGGAGAGAAGATAGAAAAAAATTGCCTCCATGAAACTTTGGCGCCCACCCCAATCCTGTCGATATCAGATAAGAGATTAATACGGACATACATGAGTCTTCCGAGCGTCGCGACGTAACTTGTGAGATTGATTTTTTTTACCTCAAAAGGCCGGGAGAGATGTTCCCTGGGAGTTCGGGAAGAGTTTGCGCGAGACAGATGAAAATAGGTTTTTCTTACCTGAAACAAAAATGAAGGTGGAATGTTATTAATTATGTAAATATAAAACACGTAAGGTTGTATAATTATAAAAGATTAAAAAGTCAGTTTATGGTATAAATTACATTAGATTTAGGGTAGTATATATAAATTACATTTTATGATAAAAGATTGAATATTAAATAGATAAAGTATTTAATAGATTAATATAACCGAGGAATAAAATTTTTCGAATGTTTCAAAAAATTCTACAACAAAATCTATTATGTCATATTTTCTTACTACAATACCATTGTACCCAATGAATATCACTCAATAAGTGTCAAAAATAAGACGGATAATACACTCGGAGCCGACACGTTAAACTTTTATCAGCGCGCACTCGAGCAAATGATAATAATCCACTTATATTCATTATTACGACAGGAATCTTCGTATATAGCTCCACCACAAGTAACAGAAGACGAGACTGCACAGCTATTGTGGAAGTATAAGAGCGAGGGCTGCAACTACAATCTCCTTACAGATTTACTCTCTGGAGTTGCGCGTGGTGCGCCACCACAGCCGCCGACTTCATAAACTTTGAAGTGCTCCTGGAGATCCTGTCTAATGATGCGCTCATTATGTGATTTATCTATTTCCTATCATCGTTTATATGAAAATGGATTAGGGCATATAACAATAGTGCAAATTACGCAGCACTAAAAATTATTATCTCGAGCCTTTTTAATGGCAATCGGAGAAGAATTTACATTCAAATTGAGTTTTTGATGCGATGAATGGGTAATTTTGTGGTGTTTTTAAAGCCGACTTGCTGATGAAATTGATCCTCGAATTATTATGCGGTATGCGAATATTAAAAAAATGTATAATACATTCGTACTGTATTTTCCGTATGTTAAAAGTTACTTAAAAGATAAAATAGTTAAATTACATTAAGTTTAAATGACTCATTTTAATACAAACTTTAAGGAATTAATTTCATTTATAATTACAATATTTTAATCAAAATATATGTTAATGAACAAATCAGAATATTAACATGAATACATTTCGAACTTGTAATTTTCCAGATTTTAATTAAACAAACCAAAAACACAACTCAACTTACACGAATTTCCCAAACGTGGATTTCATTCGGCTATCGCAACTTCTCCGCTTCATTCCTGTTCGACTTTCGAAACGGGATCGTGCATACAAATGCGGGCCAACAGATATATCCCTCTTCCTCTATCCCGCAGTACATAATATTTCTGATTTTAATTGAAAAGTCAAGCGCGAGAAAGTTATGAATTTCATAAATCAGACCCACGTCCTTTTTTTTCCTCGTCGTGCGCGAAACTTAAAGAAGAACCTACTGAGGGAGAAAGAGAGAGAGAGAGAGGCGGGCCCGCGAGAATTTAGTGCGAGATCTTCTTATTATTCCCGCGAAAGCTGCTTCGTGTCTGAATCTCTCTCCGAGGTTTTCCCAGGGAATTCGTGATTCTGGCGGCGTGTGCCCCGGCTATAACGTGAAACGTACGCGGTACTCGGTATCGCTCTTGGGACTACGAATTCGCGTAAGAAAGAGAGAGAAAGAGACAGAGAGAGAGGAGATGGTAGACAAGACGGAGGGTACGGGCGAAATAAAAAGCGCGCGCGCAGCTCTTAAAAGGAAAGAGAGCGCCGAAGGTTTAATAAAAAAAAAAGAAAAAAAGAGATGTCGATAAAATTGCATTTTGCGTTGTCGTTCGAAAAGATGATCTCTGAAAATCTCTCTTCTCTTTTTTAATTTAATGCGGAATATCGTTTAAGGCTTTATATTTTTGTATGTTGAGCTTTTTCGGAAATTTGGAGACAAGGAGGTACTGGATTTAAAATATGGAATGCATTCTGGGAAGGTGATATGCATGCATATGATGATTTTATAAACTGCGTCATAACCGGAACATTTTTCCAAGTTTCCGTCCAGCATAAAGGATAAAAACTGATTCTTTCAACAGTCTCGTTTTCCTCCCTAAAACCATAAAACATATTCTGCGGGGACAGTTTTTCGTCGAAATGAATAAATTGCGAAAATGCGGAGAGTTTTTTACGTGAAAAGTGTTATTACACATTTTAATCTGTTACCAGGTAGTTTAGATATACCAGGAACCACTACAAACCCACTAAGTACTTAGGAGAATTCAAAATTCAGCGTATGATGCAACAATTATTTGCGGTAAGTAAAGTTGGCTTTTATTAATTTGCTTTACTATTATGTTCTCATTTTTAATAATTCGAAAGAAATATCTTACGTTATCAGACTTTTAAAGTTTTTAATATCACCATTCTTCTAGCCTCTTAAGAAATGAAGTTTTGCAGCGTTATTGCAGTAACAGCTTACGAACCAAAAGCAACTTCGCAAACATCGCAGTAACACTCTTAACATTCTTTGCACAACTTTCGAATCAATAACAGAAAAACAATTAATTAAGAATTCCTTACGCACAACGCTGCGGCAAAACTCGCCCAGCCGCGAGAGTTTAAATTTCTCGCAATACACTTTTCCGCGTTCACGCAAGAAATAACCCATTACAACCGTGATAAAAGGAACGCGCCTCGGCAACTCTCTTTTTCTTTTTTTTTTCTCTTTCTCTCTTTCCTCCTCCGCAAACACTGAAAATCTAAAAAAGTTTCGAGTTGCCCAAGAAAGCCTCCTTTTAAAAGATTAAAAAAAGTGAGACGCACGCAGGGGAGCGGAAAATGCGGGCTCGAAATTTTTAATTGGGCGGCTTTCTCCTTTGAAGAAAACTTCATCGCCGGATCGAACAATATAATTTGTTTGATAGCCCGTGTCCTTAAGCCCGAGAACTTCGCTAACAGCTTGAAGTATGGAATTCTCTGCTCTTCCGCACTGAGTCATTGTGTGTGTGTGTGTGTGTGGTGTGGGGGGAGGAAAGCAGTGGTTATCAAATTAATGGCAGTCAGCCGGACACGGGCTCTTTTATTTTACGCTGCCGGTAGCGAGGTGGTCACTTGATTGAATATAGCGCGAGGATGATAATTTTTGAGCTACGCGAAATTTTCGCGTGGAAGGTGGTAGCGTGTAAGTTGCCAGAGAGGTGGAACTAGTTTTTTTCTTTAATTTATGGTTTTGTCCGTTGAAATATGAAATGGAGAAGAATAAAGAGAGTTAGTGGTTAGTACGTAAAATTATTTAGTTTAAATAACAATTTTATTAATCTAATGTTTAAGATGACTGGAAGTAATTGAATATATTTAAAGAATTGTATTAAGATACTGCTATTTATGCTATTCTACCGAAATTATTAACCTCATAAATATAATATTATTGACAATTAAAATTTTAATGGAGATATTATTAGCCCGATGAATTATTAATAGCAAATGTCTCCCTTTTGTTAGACAATATTGATTTCATGCAAAGAGTTACAGATAAAACGTCTGATATTATACAACTTGTTCTGAAAATGTATGCGTCTGTAAACATAATCCTGTAGAGCGCAAAATTCTAAGAAAAAAGTTCCTTTACCATTTTTTCATATGACTAGTACCTTTTTAGTAACTGATGTGTTTAAATTGTTTGTTTT
>UXGD01001567.1:0-33478 GCA_900474315.1 Torymus auratus
TTCTATGGAAATTTTTATTTTTCGTTCAATTGCAACGTACTGCGGCTCATTTTGTTTCTTATGAAATTTGAGGGTAGATTCGCGGGAACGATATTGTTGTATAACCGATCCGAACGGCGCTAGATCTCATTGTTTATGGAATTTCACGAAATTCACGTGAACATTTCGTTAGGGGCGATAATTTTTCCCTTTTTTCATGATAATTTTTCTCTTTCCCTCTATTTCTTCAACAATTGAAGGTTACATCCCCGTTATTATGATTATTTCGATAAATTATTACGATTAGAAAATGTTATTATTTTCAAGACAAGATTTTTTACATTCTTGACACCACAATCTTGATATTGTGTCGTAAACTGTATATAGATATTGTATCGATTATTGTCTTGAATATTGAAGCATGACAATACAATATCAAGATTAATCTTGCTATCTTTTCCAAAACATCGTAGAGTAAGTAAACAGCCCCTAGATATATTAAAATTCAAAACGAAAGCTGTAAATTCCATTCAATTTTTCGACACACAAGAACCTCCTCTCGTTCAAAATAAAAAATCCTTTCCGTACCGCTTTCATCTCTCTCCACCGAACCGCAACTCGCATTCGCGACTTCCGCGCGCATTTCTAAACAATTCCTACATATAACCGCTGCACACCGGAATACCAAATCACCATATATTCAGCTCTTATCCGGCGACTCCCATTCCGCGTGCCTCTGTGTAGGTATATCTTTCGGCAGCTGTGCTGCGCGCTACGATAAGGAAATGAAATTCCGATTCCGCTACATCCACACACGCATGCATTCTAACTAAAGTGACGTCACACCGGCCGGTCATCGCGGAATTTCCCGGCGTCGATTACATCTCGAGACTCTCCGCGCGCGTTCATTCTAATTATCGTGATATCGCTGCGCGTATTCTCTCTCTCTCCCACGATTTTCACCCTTCGTATATTTTTTTATCGCGGGAACCTGCGCCGACTTTCGATCTGTTTACGCGTGACGCAAATGCTTGTTATTTTAAATGTATACGGGGCGCGAGCGCGCGGCACCACGCCTGTCTCGTTTCGCTCTGCGTATGGCGTTGACTGAATATTTCGTTTGCGCCGGGAGTGTGTGTAGTGTCGGTTGACATGGACGTGTGTTGTGTGGCAGTGAAATATCAGGGAATTCTCTGTTTTTAAAGATAAAAAAGGGTCGTTGCATGCATACGGTGTGCTGGAAGGTGACTGAAGAAAATATTATTGAATTTTTGAAAAATTTACTTGTTAAGTTTGTTCTCTTCTTTCTCTAATATTTTCTGACTACATGTAATTTGCATTTGAACGTGAAGAAATCTATTGTCTTAAAATAATAAAAGTATTAGAGTGAATTACCGATCAAGTATAGTTTAAATGAGTGACGAGCTTTATAAAACTCGACGTTCTCTCGTCACAACCCAAGCGCAATTTTTCTAACCATAGTGAAAAGGTTAATTACACGTTATACTGCATTTTATAAACCGCACTTATCTCGTTATACCATCAGCGGAGCCTAAAAAAATCCGTCTTTGTATAGAAGCGCGTCATAAACTCAGCGACGTATCGCGCACGGTATGTCGCCTCGTTAAAAATCATCGATCCCATCTCCAATAAACATGTCATTGTAAAATCTTCTAAAACTTTTACCCCCTTGACACAGAGGCAGCACACTTCACCTTCCGCACGACCAATTAATCGAAGAGACTCTCAATAACAAACTCTAAATACCCAAGACGACAATGAAGCAATTGTGCGCGCGGAAGATCCTCTGTACAATACTCGCACAATAGCATCTGGATTCCAGCGTTAGCTATTTTTGCGCTAAATCGCACTGTAGACGTGACGAATCGAGCGGTGCACGACGGACGTGGCCTGAATGTAATTAATTAGTGATTAACGGCGCGAGGTGGCGCGTAAGTTCGCCGCGGAGAAGTGTGTGTTTTTTTCTCTTTCCCGCCTGGTTGCGCAAGTCGACCGCGCACGCTCTGAGTAAAGTATATAAGTACTGCGCAGCTTCGCCGGCAAGTTGAGGTATTGTTTTTTCTTCGCGCGCGAGTGTGAGTATTATTATTTATTTGTCGTGGTGAGTAAAGTTCTGCGCGTATACGTGGAAACTACGGACTGTATGGCTATAATTCATTCCTCGAAGTATTTTAAGTTTTTATGATGCATATAGGTGCCGGTGTAATTTTCATTTGTCGAGTGGCACGATCGGTTTCTATTTTTCTGCGTTTTCTTTTGCGATAATGAGAGTATTCCGTTCATTTTTGTGTAAGAATCTTGTGGTGCAAGGGTTTTGCTTTTCACTTTTGAACTGCAAACATTTTTTAATTAAAATTATATACATTTTTTTCACGGTTATTTCTTTTGTTTCTTGACTGAATATTTCAATAAATATCATCGGAAGAGCCTTTGAAAAAGTAAACGTTTTTAAATAAATTATACGAGGATGTTCTAGAAGTTTTAAATTAGTTTATTATCTGCATACAGTGGAAACGATGAGTTGAAAGTCAAGGTTTCTCAGAACTCCATTGATAAGTTGCTGTGGCGACAATTTTAATCTTATAGTTGTTATCTATTATTGCACGTGGAACATAAAAATATCAAGTAATTATTATTTGTTATATAAGCACTTGTGAAAAACTTGTTTCTGTGAAAATTGTGTTGGATGAATGACACTCATTTTTAAAATTGTTTTATTTAAATTTAAAAAAACAAAATTATTTACCAGCCAAAAATGGGATATTGACTCGTATTGATATAAATTAGTAATCACCGAATGAATCATTTTTCCTTTTCTTAAATGAGGGATTATCTCGTGCTTTAGACCGAACGACAACTCACTGTTGACTATAGAAGTTAGTGAATATAACTGAATAGCCTTCGAACAAATTTATTGTATGTACTTACATAATATTCTACGCGCAATTTTTTTTCGAAACTATTACTATCTTCGTAAAAAGTATATCTAAAACTAATCTGTTTTATAAAAACTGCGCATTGCATGAAAAACTATATCCTATTCAAACGGATAAACGGATACATCCCACATATTTACACACACACAAACCAAAAATCCCTTAACATATCACACAAACCCGAAACACAGTGCCATCCGCTCCAATCAAATATCACGACATCCCCTCTTCCCTTCCCATCACAAAAAGCCTTTCACCACACGCGCCAAACTCGCGCGATTGACGTTTCCCGTTCGCGTCGCGTTGATTGATACGTCCTGCGCTCACACTACATAGCTTCTCTCCTCGTTTTCTCGTGCGCAAACATTTTCGGCGCTCACTTTTCGAGTGCGTATATTATCCATCGAGGGGAAATCGCGAGACTTTCCACCGCGTCTCGAGAGAGCTGCGCAGCTTCCGTTTTCTCTGGTCGAGTGACGCGGGATCCTCTTTGACAGGTTGTGTATATGCGAATGGTCAACGGGTTGCCGCGGTTAATTAATTCGAGTGAGACGGGGGAAATTCGAACGGCTGTCGATGAGTTGCCGATCAGTGGTCGACGGTTTTGACGGTCGGCATAAAGAAGAAGAAAGAGCGGGACTGTATAAGTCATGGATTGGCGCATTGGGTTTTTTCTTGTTGGGAGATGAAGCGATTGTGGTTTGGGAGATAGCTTAGGGATTGATTTAGAGTATTGTTCGAGAAGTGCGATGTAAGATTTCACTTTTGAATTATTATTATACAAAAGACAAACTTATATTATTACAGAAATATTTTAAAACTATAGTTGTAGGAATTTTATTACTTTTCCAGTTGAATAAATTATAAAATGAAAATAAACATATACTTTTATTATTTATGATTAAAACAAAAACAAATTTTGTACTGCCTTTGTTATCTGGATAAAACCTCGGGGCAAACACTTGAACAAACTTTGCCGGGATTTCCAGATATATATGACTTCATTCAATTAGTACAATTAAAAGAAATCTAATATAATTTATCATTTAACCAACGGTCTACATCGACAACACATGCATCAACACTCAAACTTTCACAAAGTATCCGCAATAAAAAAAGAACCTCAAAGCAAAATTTTTCCTTCGTATATAATAAAGAATACCACGCGGCAACACACATCTCAACACTTTATTTATTTTGTCAAGACCCTCCATCTCCCCCCTATACCCATAAACCCCGCACTTCATATTTTCTAAAAACGCAGCTCTTTCCCAGAACGGAGGGAAAAGCATAAGAGCCTGTAGCGATAAAAAGGGAAGACGGACTACAGCGCCTTCCAATATACAACTGCGTCACTCATATTTCGACGCTCGCACACACGTTCCTCGCCCTATACGTATCGGAGAAAACAGTCGCCGTATATAATATCTCTAGAGAGCAACGCCGCCGTAGTCGTCCCATCTGGACACCGGCAGCAGAAGCAATTACACGCTTTTCGGGGCCTCAGGAAAACTGCTCACTATACACGTGGCCGCCACATGTGTGTTACTCAATTTCCCGAGCCAGTGTATATATTATATACCTATACACGCGCTAAAACAAAATTAGAATAAGACGAAGTCGACCTGCGCGATGTCCATTAATCATCGACTACGCGGAGCTTTGTTAATGTTGACACAGTTCGAGAGAGAGGATTGACGCGCTCGTTATACTGCTCGCGGCGCCCCTTTCTTTCCCCCCCGCGCGCGCGTTTCGCGGCAAAATAAATCAGGCGCGTTATTGCCCGGTGCATTACTGTCGACGCCGCGCGCGCGGGGCCTTTTATTATTTATAAACGATATTTCACGCGCGCCCGCTTTTTTGTAATTGAAAAACGCCGGGCTAATTTAAAGGACGGCGCTCGCGAGGTTTAATTTCGCGTCTCGCGCGATTTTAATGCGCTGTAAATAAAGTTTATGCCGCCGCCATGAATAAACGCTTTTAGCGAGAGCGTTTATTTTGCGATAGATTTTTATAAGAGAGCTGGTGTATAAGTATGTGGAAGGGTGTCATACACGTGCTATGGCTAGCGGCGGTGCTCGTGATTTTCGGATTCGAGGGTGATAAACAATACCCCGTGGCATACATTTCGATGTGTATACAAAGACCTTGACAGTGCAGCGATTGTGTCTGTGTCGGTTGGAATGGCTCGGCTATGTATATTGTTTTAAATTAAAGTCAAAATAAAATATCGTTATTGGGCCGTTTATGATGCGTCTCGCGAATGCTTTGTAATGAGAAATATAAAATGTTACGTGTGAAGAAGACTTTTCGTGGTGCCGTAAGTCTTGAAGAGACTACTGACGTCATTCGATGAGCAGCAGCTGTTGTTGAACCGCAGAATCCACAGTATATATAGAAGCCGTCATTTTATTTGACGTGAATCAGAACTTAAGGAATCGTAAAATGACTGCATCCGAGACACTTTCTTTGAATTATAACAGACGTATTTTTTTTTATTCAATGGATAAATAATTAACTTAAGAAATCAACAATTTTATATTCCTTACAAAATTTTATACCTATTCTTCAGCCTTTTAATGAACCGCAATGTATTTTCAAACGACCTATTTAACCATAATACAAAACAACGCATCGACAACCAAAAACAAAACCATATACGCCTCGAGTCAATACAGCCGCAGCTTATTGAACCTCAATCACCCGCAGCAGCAGCAGCAGCGCAACAAAGGACGAGGATCTTCACGACGCTCCGACCAATTAGCCGCGGTAGATATCGCCGTCGCCGACTATATACGCTGGAACTCCAATTCCCCGCGCAATTAACGCTGCTGCAAAGAGGAAACCATATTTTCATCCGCGCGCGAGCGGACAATAGACGAAACGAGCGCGCGTGCGTCGCGCCGCGGCCCTTTATCTTCTTCCGCGTTGCGCCGTGATGCGCGAGGTTAGCTGAAAAATTTAGGACTTCCTCATCCGCCCATCGCTGTGGATCGAGGTTGTAACGAGCCGAGCCTCGTCGATGCATGAGAGTGTGCATGAGGATATACAGACGTTTCACGCCTGTATCTGTGTTGTGTGGATGTTGTTGTTTCAGTGATGGTAGTTATGTTATTTTATTTATTATTGTTACGGCGTAAATGTAATATTTAGAGATATAAATTATTACTCTGTGTTAAACAGGAAGCTTTCACTTTATACCGAAGTTCTTGATATATAACGTTTTATCTTGATCTTATCTAAAAAGCCATAAGATAAAATGTATCAGATTATAGAACAACGAAAAGCTTAAAAAAAGGAAGCTATGATTATAAACTTTTTGCCTAACCCTCTCTCTCTCTCTCTTCGATTTTCATGACTGAAAGCTTGAAATTTTTGACATAAGCCGCGTATATTGATTAGACGCGTGACCCACATCTGTTATCTCCGTCATGCTATAAATATGCGGACAGATAACGCGTTTTCCAATTTCTCTATTTTTTTTTTTAACCGCGGCTTTTATGGGACCTACTTATTACTAGATGATCGTATAAGAAAAACGGCCGTCTATACATGCAAATAACGCTCATTCTATAGTCTATGCGGTAACATTACCTCACGGAATGCATAAATATATTATTCGTATACGAGAGCTGTGGGTATAAATATTAACGACTCTCGCGCGATAAATGATATACAGCACGGCCTCTATACTAATTAGATACGCGTACCTAACCGATAAGACAGTTATTGTCGGCTATACAATAAGCCACTCAAAATATTTGCCGTCTGGGTATGGCTTTGTACAAAAGATAGCCTGAACATATTTGAAACTTTAAAAAGCGTTCACATACATACCATTCCCAAACCTTCACATCACAAAACGACAACTTAATTTCAACTCTCCCTCTTTGAAAAAAAGAGCCTCATCAGACTTCCGGAAGTACGCTGACCCCATGCGATCCCCAACCGATACCCGTAGTACTACCCACTTCCTCTCCGCAACCCCTATCCCTCAATCACGCGCGGCACCGCGATCCATTCCCCCCGCGCTAATTTTCTTTCCCGTTCCTCCATGGGCCCTCCGGATGATGATTTACGCCCGGCGTTTATGACGCAACGTAAAATCATGCAAAACTCCCGCGCCGCAGCGAGCGAGCGAGAGAGAGAGAGCGATATCTCGGCGCGGAGAGGTATATAACAGAGGAAGGGACTGTGTACGTGTGAGGAAAGGTGCGGTAGCTCCCAGAGCCATCAGACGTGCCGTTTTTCCTCGCGCGTTTTGTCTCTGTCGGTTTCTCTTTTTTTTCTCGTAAGTTGCATTGACCGCGGCTGAGCGAGGGGTAGGATAGGGAATTGTGGCGAGGGTATTGGACTATGGGATTTGATGTTATATTTTGTTGTTTTTGGTTTTTTTGTAGGAATGTTCTAACACAGTTAAAAATCGATTCCAGTTTTAACAATATTTGTGTTGAAAATGGTACCTACTACACACGCTCTATGTAATTAGTATGTTAACAATGACAAATGCACAAAATGCGTGTAAAAATTTTGCAATTCAACTACACAAATAATCCCACTTAAAATATACAACACTATGCAAAATAAACATTTGTAGTAATTTTTTCATTTCCCACTATTTGTTTTCAACTACAAATTTTAAACTGTCTATAATCGTTTCATTTCAAGCAGTGACAACGACCGCAACGCCGAAGGTCGCTTCCGTCCTTCGCCATCCGAAAATCTTATTAATTCCAGCCACGATTTCTCTTCCCACGATAAAAATACCTCCGCGACAAATCAAACGCCGAGAACTAACTCATCCGCTTGTACTGCGTATGTATGATTTTCCCCAACGACAGAATTACCAATTCTCCGAATAAATTTTCCTCCCATCCCCACCTATATTTATATACACTTACAATCATCCTTCCTTCCTTTCCCGCGACACTTTTTTTCAGCCCAAATAACCACCTTCCCCGTCACCATCAGCCGGCTAATAACCTCGGATTAGAGACTGCGCTGCTGGCAGGCCGCTCATTCAACTCTCGCGCTCCTTCCTCTCTCTCTCTACGACTACCGCGCACGCGCCTGCCTCCCGGCGACGCGTGCGCTGCCGACGCGGCGAATATGTACGAGGAGAGGAGAGAGAGTCGAGGCGGCAACTCGCGCGCGTTCATTGTACCCTGGCCCCCCTGACGCAATGGCACTGTGCACGGGTAACGCGACTCGTAGAGGTAGGTTTTATCTCGTGGCCGAGAGTAGCTTTGTAGCTATGCGAGCGAGGTAAGCGCGCGCGATTCCCGGGAATGTGCGCGAGAGAAAGAGAGTGTCGGATGGGTGGGTATACGAGAGGATTGGCTGGTGTTGAAGGAGAGAGGTTGGGATTGATTGGGTGCGAAAGAGCGTGAGAGGTATGAGCTGCGGAGGAATGTGGTGGCGAGGAACTCGATTTTTTATGGGTGTTATGTTACTTTTTCGGCGCGGTGGTGTACGAGGTATATGGGAAAAAATGACGACTAGCGGAGATCGCGAAATCTATGGTAACGGTATATGTTTGATCTATCGTGTTATATATATAACCTATAGATGGACGCGAAACTAAAAATTATGTGTGTGTTTGTAATATGCGGGTTCTCTAGCAATGTCAATGAACTGTAATGTAATTAATTAAAATCTACTCTTTTATGTTATTTCTATTGCTTTTTTATGACCAAAATTTTGTGCAGCTTTCATATTTATTTGAAATTTTTTAATTACATTGCACTGAAGAAGACTTAGAATGCACTGATTCTGCAGCCCTATTAAAAAACATTCAAATTTTAATGACGAATGTTTTTTCTAATTTTACCAGCATTCGATTCAAGCTTTTTCCGGATATTCGCGTAATGCATTTCAATATTTATTAATCAATTATGAGTCATATAGATTTTGTCATAGTTAGATTTACAATTTTGATGACGAACAAACATTAGTGTGCATCTCATTTGAGATTCAAACTTCATTAAAGTCAGTTTAGTAGTCAATATGCATACGAATCACTCGAGAATACAAAATGCGCGCGGGTTGTGTAGGAATTTCCACTGCTTATATATGCTTCCTATAAATTTACATAAGAGCTGCAGGAAGTCGGTTGCGTTGGGGCATTTCTAATTCTACACATTAGTATTTTAATTTTAAGGTATCTTAACAATTAAGTAATAATGTGATTCCAAATTAGAATAATTAACTATTTCTCCGTTTTGATAGTCTTTTTACAATCCTCAAACGATCTTCATTATTCATCACCATCAATCTTCTTAAATGAAGAAGCAAAGCATATATTTAAAAATCGAGCTGATACTATCAAAATTAGTTACATCCAATGCATTTACCTTCCAAAAATTCACCTTTTTTCAATTAGTAAAAAAGCCATACGTAACAATTCTCCATAGTGGAACGATTCATCGAATGAGTCCTAAAAATAGCACCACATTGTCACATCGACTGTGGTACCCGCGCTCGCGAAAGATTCAATTAAAAAAGGCCAACGACATCATCCACGCCATTGTACACACACACATATATATATCTGCGACTGTGCATATAGCAACAATGGTCTTTGTCGCGCGTAATTATAATGCGAGAAACTACGCGACAGCCTCGTCGTCAGAACCTCAGCTCTCCCTGCGCCGCAGATAAAGACTCTCTTACTCGCGGCTGTGCGCGCGCGTGCACATCCCATCGCCGTGACGCAGCATGCCGATAGATCACGATCGTCTCTCTCGCCCCCCGCGCAGTCACAAACACAGCCACACGGAAGTTGAAACTCGTGTCTTCGCCCCTCACACATTGTTCCTCCCACCACCCCCCGCTTGTAAAACCGCCGCGCGAGAAAACAAAGACGAGCGCTTATTAGTTGTCGCTCTCTCTCCCTTTTCTCTTTCACTCTTTCATGTCGAAATCCAGGGGGACGATTATTACCCGCTTATTAGCTTTGTCTCTCACACGCGTGCGCGTGGGTTATAATATTCACCGCGAGAGACGCCCGATTGTCTGCCGCGGTAGCGAGAACAACAATGCGTGTTGTCACTCTCTCTCTCTCGCGGAAATGCGCAATTGCTTCCTTCTGACGGCTGCAGATATTTTTTTACTTTCGAGGAGGTGTTTGCATAGGAACGAGGCATTATTCGCGTTGGGCAAACGCTGAATTATATGACGCGCGCGCTCGTCGAAATCGGTAATTGGTTTTAAGTGAGCGAGTGCTTGCGAGTGTGAATATTCAATCGGCCGTCACGCGCGCGCGCGCAACGCAGCCGTCATAATTGCCGACGATTAGAGAGAGGTGATTTTCATAAATAATTCGCGTGCAGCCTGCGCTGAGCAAACATCGACGCGAGTCGTGTACGATTCTGATATGCACGCGTGGTCGATGTTTTATTATCGGTAGTGTGTAGTATGTGAAGAATTGATCGGAGATTTAATATTTATGTTGATTATGTGTAGTTTTTTTTAGATGGAGTTTTGAGTACGGAAAAATCAGGGTTTTCCATTTGCTAATCAATTGTTAATTATACCTGTTAGGGGTCTAATTAATAAGCATACGAGCGCGCGAAGGTGCAAATAGCCATAAATAAGGATGTTTATTCATTTTCATTTGAGGAATGTTATTATAGGCAGCATAAGTTGAGCGGTTACGTGATATGATATTCTTGAATTATTGCTATGGAAAAACTTCTAGAAAAATCCGTGCCGGACATTTAGAATATTATCTTACGCGACCTCGTTAGGGCTGCACGAGAGCAAGACATTACGATATTTCCGTACTTATATTGTCTAGCTTTTGAAAATTCTTGAAAATTTCTCTCTTGTCTTGGTCTTTTCAGACAAATATGAAAAGTATTATTGTCTTGTCTTGAAATTCTTGATCACGTTGGAGTTACGCAGACGTGCGACCGTAAGCGACTCAATCACTTAAAAAGGTCTCAAACCCACATAGCCGCGGGACGCGAGGTCCACACATAAAAGAGTTCCGTAGACGTGCAATAGTAAACAAGTCGATTGTTTAAAAAATTCTTAAACCCAAATAGCCGGGGGATGCGAGGTTTGCGTAGAAGGGGAAGGCACACAAACGTGAAATAATAAATTTTTTAAATAATTGACTGGTTCACTGTCGCATATCTCCGTAGATCCCTTTTTTGCAAGGACCTTGCTCACCCCGGGGTATTTGGATTTAAGACTTTTTTAAATGATTCAATATTAAAAATGTCCTTAAATTTAAGAAACTTTTAATTTAATCTACAAATACACTAGGTTTCATACAAAAACAATAAAATTTGATTTTCCCCCCTATATTTGCGCCGCTGATGAGAGTGTGGTTCGGGCGCGGCCGCTATGCGGCGAACCCTCTCCCTGTGGCCCCACGTACTTAAGTAAGTCGTTTCATTAGAGATGACAATCCTTCCTTTTTTCATGATAATTTGTCTCTTTCCCTCTATTTCTACAACAATTGGGGGTATAAACACTCCGTTATATGATTGTTTCGATAAATGATTAGAAAATGTTATTTTCAAGACAATACAAGATTCTTGACACTACAATCTTGATATTGTATCGAAAACTGTATATAAATATTGTATTATTTATTATTATCTTGAATATTGAGGCAAGACAATAAAATATCAAGATTAATCTTGCTATATCATGCAGCCCTAGCCCCGTAGGTATACTAACTAACAACTAACACTAAACTTAACAAGAATGGTTTTTATAGTCCGCGTTATGTATTAAAAAAAATTATCTTCTGTCAGATTTGAATAATACAACATTATAATAAAATCATTACAGAATCGCCCTTTTAAAACCACCTACCTTACAAAAAATCAACACTCACTCGAAAGTTATTCAACAACCACAAAGCATCCGTAGCATCGAATCACTCGCGATACCATCTCTTTCTCTTTCTTGCAAACGACCCTCCACCCGTTATTCAATCCCCACCCGTCCGCTAATTTTTACAAAAATGCCGATACTAATCACCCTTCTTCTCTGCCCCTCTTCCTTCACTCTTCTAAGCTGCCTACATTCGCGCGCGAATGAAAAACGCCTCGCCGCGCTTCGATTCGAAACAATCAAAGGCATTTATCTCTCGTGCGTGCGTGTGCATGCTGCTGCGGATGCACCGCGAGCGCATTCCCTATTCGCGCGCCGATAATAATTGTACTTTGCATTACAAATCGACGCCGCGCGGAATTGTTTATGTGTCGGCTGGACTGCTGCTGCTGCGGTTGTCTCTGCGTGCAGTGAACACGCGCTGCAACATGAGTCAGAGAAAGAGAGGCTGGTGCGATTATCTGACTTCTTCGCTTCGAGAGGGGAGCGGCGCGCGCGGAGCTTCTGTTGTGGATTCTCTCGAGTGGTTCGAGTGAGAGAGAAAGAGAAAGAGAGAAGTTTCATTGGGTTGGGAGTATGAGTGTATATGCGAGTTGTCGTGGTCGTTTCGGATTTGTGTGGGAGGTACTAATTGAGGAACGATGATCGTTTCAAGTTCGCCTCGATGCTGCGGCCTTGCGTTTTGGCGCGGAAATGTATTATTCATGAGATTAATAGATTGACGACATTTGGACTGATCTGATGTGAATTTTACAAAGAGCTCAAACATTTTAAATGAGAAGCATAAAGCATTATTAACAAAAGCATGGTAGTCATCCCGGCTTTTATTATCAAAGTATATAAAAGATTGTTTACAATAATGTTAACGTTTCACGAGATTGTTGAAATCACATATCCACGTATAGACCCGCTAACAATGCACTGATTGTAAGAGTAATTGCGCTCTTATTTTCGCGCGCTGCCGCGCTCGATTCCTATAAGAGGCCATCTGTTTGCCATAATCACTTCATTAGTACAAAGAGCGCGCTCGCGATGACATTAACTAATGTTTCATTAAGAATAAAATATCGCGAGAGAGAGAGAACAGCTGCAGCCGCGAATGGAAATTAACAGAAGGGATATATCATCGTATGCGCGCGCTCGCGGACATTTACGGAAACGCTTATTTATCGCGTTCGGCCGAGCGGCAGCAACAGCAAGTGTATAACCGTTATAGCTGTAAAAATTTGTTTGTTTTAATACCGCGTGTGTGTATTTCCGTATACGCACCTGTGTGCTCATCTACACATTTCACAAAAATATTAACCTCGCGCAAATTACTATATAGTTTTTCTCGGATGATGAATGCGTCCATTCGGAAAATCACAATGCAGTACGCACAGCCAAGTCTCCGCGATAGAGTTGTTGCGCAAATACACGTTTATATATATAAATAGTTATGGTAACTTTAGACTCTATTATTATCGTGGAATCCGCACAATTTAGCCAAAAAGTCAGTCTAATATCCCCAATCCCACGACGCGACCTCTCGAAAATTTTCGAGCATTCTTCGTTCTCCTAATCGCTCGCTTATTCGTGCCTTCACTTTTTACGCAACGCGCGAACTCAGGGAAGAGAGGGAGGGAGCAAAAATTTCACAGCCTCTATATACACTCCCCACTGGCATCAGCGGCGAACGGTAGTGCACAATTACCGTAAATCGGTCAGCCGTCGATCGATCGATCGATCGGAGAAGCGCAATGGCGTGCGCGAGGGAGAGAGAGAGCGATACCGATCTCCCATCGCTGCAGCGCGCGAAGAGCGATATAAACTCTGTGTGTAGCGCATCACCGGTTTTGGCTACCGTTCGTGGTTTCGTCTCTTCTTGGCAGACGTATATAGAGGTTCGGGTTAGTGTCTTGTACGGAATATATTTATTTTAATGACGATAAATGGTCCTCTTTTTACAAAATGATAGCCAGAAGTAGTGGCTCATTTAAAGACTAAATGTGATTGGTTATTGCGAATGCGAATATTTGAATTTTTTAGATCGAAAATGTGCTAGATTTGAATTTTGAAACTCAAGTGTATTTGTAGAACTTGTAAATAATAATTAAAATAGAATAAAAACATTTGATTAAAACATGTACCTAATAATCTTAATTTAAACTAATTAAAACTAATTCATATAGTGAAAAATAGTGTTCATAATATATAATATATAGCATTCTTTATCAATACGCGTACGTAAAAGTATTTTCCCGAATAGAATTGAATTTTTTTCTCACGCGAAATGTCGTCAGTTGGGATGTTTTATCCAGATACGGTGCAACCTGGCTTTTCTTCTTCTGGGAAGCCGCAAACTGACTTTTCTTCACGGTAGAGCTGTTTGTTGACTTTTCTTCGCCTTAGACGCGTTTTTGAAAAGAAACATCAGTTTTTTAAGGATCTTATACAGAAATTAAAAAATTTTATGATGTTACTTTTCTTTTTACCAGCTGTAATCAATTGCACATGATATACATCTTGCTAAAAAGACAGACCCGCTTTCGTTTGGAACCGCTAACCGCGGAAACTACTGAATCAATCGTTCCCAACACTTAAAGTCCATCTTCATGTTCGTCAGAATATTTTGAAATAATAAAATCTCCCGATTTTCTCATAAAATATTATTATATTATTAAAAAGTAATTTATATCGGAATCCTGGTCACGCATGCGCTCGTACGAATTCTCGCACCGCTAGAGCGTAGTTCGAGAATCACCCACTAGATGGCCAGCGCCATTCCATAAGAGAATTGACGAGTTTAGGCTATAAGATGAGCTTACCAACTCGCCTACAGTAAATAAGTTTAACACAAGTATTGTGTAAATTATATATAGAAATACTAATTACACAGAGCGTGTCTAGAGGTTCCGTTTTTAACACAAAATATTATTAAAACTGAAATCGATTTTTAATTGTGGATAATAATCGTGTTTAACTTCGTTATGTAGTCTAAAAATCGGAAAAGCATTTTCGTTTTTCCTATAAGTAGAATAAGAGTAAATTCCTTAACGCTCAAGATTTAACAATATAATGAACACTCGACGAGTTCATTAGCAATCGTGCGCTATGCACACAGGCCGCGGCGCATCTTCCGCTTCTCAGATAATACACCGATCATCAGTATAAATTTCCATTCACTCGATGCGCTCTCTTCGTATACCCTCTCAAAAACGCCATTGTTCGGCTCTCGCACGGCTCAAGATCATACGCTAAACATTTCTATTCAATCCTCTCACACAGGCTGCTCGCACACACACACAGAGAGCTGTCCCCGCGGAGCCGCGCGCGACGATGACACAGTCATTCGCGGATTCTCCGCTACAGCGTGTAAATTCATGCGTGCAGTCTCTTCTTTCAGCTTGAAGATTCTCTCCCTATACCTTTGTCGCGCTCGCTGCTCTCTCATTGTGTACGTTATACGTATACTCTATGCGTCGCGTCGAGTCGTGAACTTCTTTCTCTCCCACGAGGTCGCATACGTATGTATGTATGTATATATACGCGAGGAGAGACGTATACGTACGTACGTACGGACAGAGGAGAGCGTGTGGCTCTTATCTGCGTCGTGGCAATGTCCCGTGACCCGAATTACCATACACACAAATCTTTGCGCGACCGAGCAACTGCAAGAGGCAAGAGAGCGCGTACTTAGTAACTCCGGAAGTTGAACGTATATGTACGTGTATGTAGCTCGCTCGAGGGGTAGCCTAGGTTAATGGTTTCTTGAGATTCGCTCGCATTACTGCGCTGCTATGAGAGGGGATTTTAATACCGCTTGATGGAGTGGCAGTAAATTATTTGGAATAACGATTTAATTGAAGAAGATATTGTAAGTGCCGCGTGTAGATGTTATTTATTTTAGACCTAAATTTATCTAGTCACCCGATTGACATTTTTCTCAATTAACGAATCCCTTCGAATGCTTATTTAAAACATGCGCGATAAAAAATATAGGCTCATTTGTTATTTAGAAAGAAAATCCGTTTTGCATTCTGCGAAGAGTAATTACAGACTGCCCGATTTTAATTTACGATCACGCGTATATAAGCGCGCTTCTGGTCTTATGGCTTTTTATGATTATGGCGATCTTTTTCTTTTCATGATGGCGCGCTCGTTTCGCAATGATTAATGTTCTATTTCGTGACCTTCTTGTGAAGCTTTATTATAGGAATTTTTAATACTCGCCGCGGTGATGACATGCAGGCATTTACAAACCATTACTTTTAATGGTCATCTTTAGGGCAACGCTGAAAGCAACACTTTGGCTTCGGTACTCCGTATACGAGTTCTGAATCATATTTTGTTTACTCGCGCGAACAAATCCCTATTATCATCTAAAAATAAGAAAAAAGTGGTTATGAAAAAACTATCAAACGAAAAAAAAAAATTTCTTCATAAAAACGAGAAAATGCCAATATTTACCTTTCGTCGCTTTCTGTTTACATTCCCATTCCTCTTCCCTAAGTCAGGCACCCGCAGCAGCAGCGACAGCAGCATCGTGAATCACGCCGACAATAACTCGCGTGAGAAAAATATCCTCCCCTCTCATCACGTGGCCTAGAACGAGGAAATCTAGTAGCTCGTCGCTGCCACCGCCGCCCACGCGCTCCCGATTCCGGCGTGTTCCGCGTCTGTCGCAATGTAGAGACGAGGCTAACGAGCGGCGAACGAATTCTTTTTTTTCTCGTTTCTCTCGCGAGTTTATCAATTGTAGTATATAAGTAGTGGCAGTTTGCCACGCGAGTTTTATTTTTGAATTGGGTGTTGATTGTGCGTGCGAAGTCGGAATGGAGATTCTGCAGGCGGCGGACGGCGAGAGGTTATTATTAGCCGGGAGTCCAGAATATTTTTAGCGCCGCGGGAAGCGAATATCTCTGTATATACAATGGCAATTATGTAATTCTGTTGTGATATCTTCTTCTTTTTCTTTCGTCGTTCCTTGCAACGGGTCTCGTTTTGGTCGCGACCATGTCCCTCGTGATGTTTACAAAATACGAATATAATATTCTAGAGGTTGCAAAATGTAGGAGCTTCCAGGTTCCATTCACTATTCTTAGAGTTCCTAATGAAAATTATACCGAACGCTAGCTTGCATAATGTATAAGATTATCGCGCAGAGACTACTTTACTACGCGTCTCTATTTAAAGCTGCCTCCGCATTGTGACGTCAGGTATTTTACAAAATCGCGCCTATAAAAATAAGGCCGTATAAATCTCTCAACGCGGAGCGCTGAAAATACACACGTTTTAATTAGGCTAAACAAAATAGATTTCGCGTATATGACCACACGCGGCCGTCTCTATTTTCATCCAACCCTCTAAATCCACCAAACCTTTCGTCATTTATATATACTTATACCAACAGCTCACAGGAATTCACGTGTGCATCAAGGTGACACTCTCGCCAGGGTAATCCTATAATGCCAATTAGACGAAATCCACTGAGGATTCTCCGGGTAACGATCCCCCGCGGGGCGAGTGTCCTTGGTATATCCTAGCGCGAAAACCCGTTCCCGCAGCGAGGCGCGACGCAAGTGTGGAACGAGCAGCTGTCGTGCGACTGGTACGTGTATATTACGGATTGTGTAGTGTTTGCGTGGTGTTGGCGAGTTTGTTTTGGTTAAACATTTTAAAGAAGATCGTTCTCATATTTTGTTAGGTCAAGGGCATTGCGGTATCAATCCGATTACTTTTCCAAAGGTCGAAAGCAACAATATAATTTCAATGGAATAAAACACACGGCTGTTTAGATAACAACCGTGTTAGCGCGATATCCGTTGGGAAAAGAGCTACGTCGATACAAGCTAAGAAGATGTTTAGAGGTCAGTACCTATACTCTCTGTATCGCGACACTATCGCGCGGCCTGATAACGGAATAGTCGTAGAGAGAGAGAGAGATGTGCGCGTTGGAGGTGCTACAAGATTAGGCCTTGATTTTATGTAACGTCTGTCGAGAAAGATACTCTAAAATCACACGAGTAGCGACGCCTATACTATAGTCAGCAGCAGCCACGTCCTTCTTTTTCTCATAACAAATCAAACAATATTATTGTACAATCCCGGACTATATAATCTTCCACGAGTCATCATCACTGTTATTGGTCTTGAAGCATGCCGCAAGATTTTTTCGTGTAAACGTCCGATTGCATGTACAACCGAGGCTCGTCTGCGCACTGTTTGTTTTGAAATTGCTCGACAAGTGCAGAGCTCTCGGGCGCAAAGGGGGAATCGATACACTCGAGGCTGAATTGCAAAAGATGAACTAGCTCGCGCGTCTGCAGCGAGCGAGAGTGAAAACTGCGCGTCATGCCTTATTGTGCAGATACTGCAGCTTCGCTGCTGCTGGCAGTAAAAGTGTTCCAGTTGTTAGCTCGTGCGTAAGGAGCAACGTGTGTATGCGTGTAGGGGCCTTTGTCGATCGAGTTGAGTTCTTCTTTTAATGAATTCTAAAGGGTTAATTAATTTTTTTTTCGTTATAGTGCGTGAAGGGAGCGCTCCTCTATTCAGGTGTTGACGATGGAACGCGGGATCCTCGTCGTTCTTTTCTCCCGCCCGTCAAATTGAATCTGTGTACATAAAAGTGATTTAAGACGTCTCAAGGCCGCGTAGTGCTAATAATAGCTCGAAAAGTGTGCTTTATTAGGTGTATTTTCTGTTATAAAACATGCGTAACTATAATCCAACATTATAATACAACTCAACTCAAACCCAATACTCCAGCTGCAACGATTACCATACCCCTCGCACACTGTTATCTCAACTTTAACGAAGCCGCTGCACTTCGCTCTTCAATTTTTATAATCGAATTCTCCAATCGCGTCCCTCTTGAAGCTCGGCGAATAAAGCCGAGGCAGGAGCCAACGCACTCTATCCCAGCAAACGAGGCGAGTACAAAAGAAGAAGCACGACCCGCCGAGCAAAAGCAGATTCGATTGCCAGGCAACAACGAGGCCCCAATTGAAGCCGATTGAGAGCTATTATGCAACGAAGGGAGCATCGCGCTGTGCAGTGGAGACACATATACACCTTTTTTACGTGTGGTATCGGAGAGTTGGAGCAAGGACGTGGAGGAGGTGCGAGCTGATCGCGCTGACGGTGCAGTGTGGCGATGGAGAATGGATGGATAGGCACGCGCGACGTGCCCTTTGTCAGGGGATAGGGTTTCTGTAATGTAGTGGTAGTGTGAGGGTGTATCGGTATAGGGATACCGTACGTGATCAAATGAAAGTTACGTGACAGTTGGTCTTAGCTACTGAGTGGCTGAAACGTAAGTTCGGGCTTGTTTCCAGATTAGCTCATTCAATGAGAATCTTTTTATATTGTTTGCTCATACGTATTTAATAGTTCACGAGATGTAATTTAAAACACTTCTCTATAGAGCGCCTAATGTTACCTTCTTATAATGTATAACGAAAATAAAAATATTATCACTACGTGAGGCTCGTCAGACTTAACTAGCTAGTTCATTAGCCCTACAGGGGGCCAATTTTCGTTGAGAGATCGCGTCGTTGATGTTTATTCATCATGCACGTCAACCTAATAGATCGTGCTAATCAATCCCGATGTTCGAGATAACAGCGTTTATGCAACGAAAAAAATGCAGACACGCCAAGTACTATTATACCATTAATGACGTAATGTGTAGAGATACCAGGTTATAGACGACATAATATTATACTCGTTTCAACGAGAAATATTTTGAAATGGGAAACCGTGTCGAAGGTTATAAAATAGAAAATTATGTCATACGCGAAGACGTGATAGAAGTATAACTTGATACAATTTACTGTGGTTTCCATGTACATTCGCGCCAATGATCTTGTAATTACGTTGACCATATCAGTCTCTGAATCACGATTAATTTTTCTTTTTCACAGTATATCACTTACTTCCTTCATATCACAATTCACCAAACATTACTTCCAGCTTACTGAACAAACAGCGCCACCAAAATCTCACCTCCTCCTCGTTTAGCTTATAATAAACCGAAAAATACCTCTGCGACCCAGCCGCGTTCCCTTGCGATAGCGCACAATTCCCTCCCTTGTCCTCTCCTCCTCCTCCTACCTCGAGCGATAAGCCGCTCCGATAACACTCAGTCCTCTCTTCCGCCCGTATATCTCGTCCGCAACGATCGAAGTACGCTATACGAAGTATCCTATCCTATTCCTATCCTATACACCACGCAGCTGAGCGGGAGGGCAACCTTGCAAGGCCTTTTCTCTCTTTCTCCCCACGTGCCTACGCGGGATGCCTGCGGTGTTTAGCGGGTGTTAAACGGCTCTAAACGGCCCGACCCTAACTCTCTCTCTCTCTCTCGCTGCGTCACCTTTTTTGTGGACTAGCGAGAGAAACGCGGCCGGACGCTCTCGGCTCCTCCCTTCGTAGGTAGGTAAAGGCTACAATCGTATCTGCATCTGTCATAAGGACGAAGGTCCGGGTTCTTTTGATCGGAGCGCTTCCAGGAATCTCTCGCACGCTTCGATTCGAATTGGGAGTGGAATATAAGGGACCGCGCGGTCTGAATTATGACGAGCGCAGTATATATGGGTGTATTGGTTTATTAAGATATGGTAATTTTTTATGTACGCGCATTATAATATATAGTGAAATACGATGCCGCGCGCTGTCGGTCGCTGGTTATGAAAGTTTCTATTAATGAGGTTGGAGTCTCTAGAATCAAGATCGGCGAGAAAAAGTATTTTTCACTCGTTCCCGATTGAGATGGAGTGTTAAAAATATAACGATCCATGTGCGCATTGCGCAAAGATGGATAAGGTATGTGATATGTAAGTATGTTATGATTTTATACCGTTGACGATGGATGAATATTTGAAAATACGAGTGTGTTTCGTTATGTAATGTGGGTTATTACATGAACTTTGGCAATTTTTTTTATTCCGTACAATGCGCGCAGTTATGTGACTACAAGTTCTCCTGAATGTACCGATAATTTTAACGCCGCCGCGCATTATATAATAGCGTCTCGAATTGGAATTCTAGTCATGCGTGTACACAATAATCCGTGTTATTATGCGAAATGCTTATGCTAATGCGGAGAAATCGTGAAAATGCATAGGCTTTATATCACGTTTGCATTGCGAATACCATAAATGGGAGAAATAATAGGTTAACAACTGCTGTTTATGTTTCGCGAATGCGAATGCCAGAATAGACTAATAGGCTGATATTTTTCCGATTATCTGTATGCAATGTATAGCAAATGAAATATTGTTGAAAGCTAAACAAAGTATTGAATAAACGAGAAAAATCATGATTTAATGTTTCTATTTTTTTTATTTTAAGTTATTTATAGGGCTGCACGAGAGCCAGACAATACAATATTTTTGTAATTATTGTCTCGTTCTTGCAAATTTTTGAAAATTTCTCTCTAGTCTTGGACTTTTCAGTCAATATGAAAAGTATTATTGTCTTGCTTCAAATTCTTGATCATTTTGGATTTACGCAGACGTGCGACAAAAAACGAGTCAATTGTTTACAAAATTAGAGGTCCATGTAGGAGAAGAAGGCACACCGCCGTAAAATAGTAAGTATTGAAATAATTGACTTGTTCACTGTCGTACGTCTCCGTAACTCCTTTTTTTGGAACTCGCACCCCCGGGTATATGGGTTTCAGACCTTTTTAAATGATTCAGTGTTAAAAATGTCCTTAAATTTAAGAAACTTTTAAGTTACAAATTTACTGCATCTTAAGAATAATGTAACGGAACGTAATTTAATCTACAAATACACTAGGTTTCATACAAAAACAATAAAATTTTGACACAAGTATAAATAAATGCCAAATTTAAAATTTAAATTTTCCCGCCATATATACGCTGCCGACCAGTTTAGTTAATGCACTGCCGCTTGGCGGCATACCCTCTCCCTATAGCCTCACGTACCAAATCAAGCCGGCTCGAGGGGATATAGGAGCGCGTCGTCTACCACCCCGCCAACATTTATCATTGGAACATCTCGTTAGTAGATGATCGTCAGCAACTAGCGAAGTTTATTGAATTATGATTATTTCGATAAATTATTACAATTAGAAAGTGTTAAGTTATTTTCAAGGTGTCGAAAACTGTATATAAATATTGAATCGATTATTGCCTTGAATATTGAGGAAAGACAATACAATCTCAAGATCAATCTTGCTATATTGCGCAGCTCTAAGATCGTTTTTTGCATTTTTTTACTACAGTGACGAGTCAATCTTTTTGACTAATGTCTGTTAAAACAATTTGACACCGTACGACGAATTGTACTTTTTTTACTTTGTGTATTAACCGAAGATTTTTATAACTCTTGAAAAGGGCTTGGATAAAGAAAGTGCCTGGCTCGTGGCGATCATTTTATTTAAATCCTATCAACTCTAACGAGCATCCTACCAAATTGATATCTAATTTTTTTATTACCGCTCTTTAAGAGTACTCAAAAAGAAATTCATTAAAATTTCTTGAGTATAACTCAAGAGCATTAAACGGCATGACTACTTTTTCATTTTTATATTGACAGATTTTAATCTTTTTATCAACAGTTTCCAGTAATTTACCTTGTAAATAATATTTTCTAAGAACATTAGGAGAAACGGCGAGTACTTCTTTATATTGATTTCTCAAAGCAGTTTGATATAATTCAAATAAGAATTTGAGAAAACAACACTTATTTTCATCTATAATATTATTTTGAACATAATTACATACTTCATCATATGCAGTTTTCATCCTTACTTTGAGACTGCTTGCAATCATTGGAATAAACCGTTAGGCAAATCATGTGGTACTTTGTAGTGCTGCCTGAACGTAATGCAGTATCTATCTTTTCGAGCATTGAAAGATCGTTTGCTTCAGTAGCATGCTTTATTATGCATTCTGTAACAGAATTTTTGTCTGATGTCGACAAATGTTACCAACGATGACTTGTGAACTTATTTCTCACCTTTGTACAGAAAAAACATACAACATCAACATTCAATGCATCTTCAATATCGTCTGGACTATAATTTTGTTACAATTTTACAGTCAAAAACTTCAATAAGTAATAATAAAACAAAATAAAATCGCATTATCCTATAAGGCTGTAGCAATATAACGTCAATTCTTGATTTTTATTAATGCCGCGCTTATTTTTTCTTCGTCAAGCTACATTAAAATTTCGCATAGAGATTATAATAATCATTATTTATCATGTATTTCAATTTTATTTGAAAATATTGGTTTTGATTTTGCGAAAGACCCTCCTTAATGTTATAACCAATTATAACATTTACATACACTTATTCACATTTATGTACGTTTTATTGCATAAAATTCACGTTTCCGATTTCCTCCAGAGAAAAAAAGTACCATCTTTATAGCTTGATTTGTGATTGGTTGATTACACAGACAATACAATATCAATATTAATCTTGCTATGTCGTGCAGCCCTAGTTATTTATGATGGTAATCTCGTTGTATGATAAATCAACGCTTTATATCTAATACACATTATAATTTTGAAAAAAAAACTTAACGTCGATACTAAAACGTTTCATTTCCATAACTTATATTTAAAACGCTAAAGAATGTACTGACCATAAGAACTCTATTACAAATTTAAATGCCGTTAAAAAAACCTGTCCTCTATATATCTCGGGAAATATTTACGAAGTGGCTATTATTATACTAATAGAACTATTCGATCCCATATTTATTAATAACCATATCAAAATTTTAATTTACTACGACACTACAGTTTTTTTATAGCTAATTTAACAGTTTTTCAGTTAAAATCCAGTACTATAATAATCCCTGTAAGCCTATCAAAAATTTTACACAGTATTTTATAACTACTACATCCATAAATAATCGAAACATATACAAATTCCTACAATCATCATCCTAGAGTACAAAAGTCCAACATTAAAATACCCACAACCTGCCAAAAAACCGTGCATGCGCAACTTCTGCACAACCCACACCGCGCTCGTTATATTCCCACCCCGACATTCCATCTCTCTCTCCTCTCCCTTTTCCCATCCCGCGCGCTTTCATCTCTCGCATAAAGCCTCCCACTGTTTTCCCCGGCTTTCTTCTCCTCCTCCTTCATATACGCATCGTTAATTGGCCGTGGGCGCGCGGTGAGAGCTTTCCGCGTCGCTCGCGCTTTCATTATAAGCGCACGCGCGGCTACTGACGCGATGATTACAAGGGCGATTCCGGCATTCGTTAATTACCGGCGGCCGGCCGGGCGACGACGGGTGTGTAAAAATGCGGATAGAGGGTTTAACGGCCGCCGCTTCTCAGGCAATGAATGAAGCGCTTCATTAAGCCGCGACGACGTATTAGCCGCCGGATGATACGTTTGTGGTTGCTGCTCTCTGAAGTGCGCGCGTCGCGTTGAATGCATGTCCGAGGAGGAAGAAGAAGAAGTTCGTTACGAGAGGACGAGCTTTTTGTTTGAGTTGTCGGCGGAGCGGCTAAATGTTTCATTGCTGATTTGGTTCTTCTGAACGGCACGAATTTTGCTCTTTATATAGGAGTGCTTTTACGTATGTATATAATATGTGAAACTTTCAAAACTGTTATTTTCATGTAAAGGCATTCCCCGGCGCATAGCATTGATCTACCGCGGCGATTAATAATCGAAAGTAGGTTACATTGTTGTTGAAAAATACATATACGTGCGCGCTCCTCCACTTGTAGGCGCGCGTTTCTCCGCTCAAATTACCAGCCAACACTTTTGCGAAAATATGCGCCACTATACCATTTGTATTCGTTTCCACCTTATCTCGGGCCTTTTACTTATCTTGATCGCGGCGTTATTTTTTTTTCTTCCTTCGTCAAAGAATTATTCGCGTAATTACAACAGACTGCGCGTAAATTTTTTGAGAAAGCACTGAAAACGTGCGCGCTCAATCTGTCATAATATCATATTTCCCATTAATTGTGATTCTCAACACAAAATGAACGAACGGTTAACCTAAAGGTATTTTAATACGAGGTATAAGTGCTTGTTGATTACGAAACTTTTCAACCACTATCAAAGTAAATTAGTACTATTCTAGAATACCACCTATAATCAGTAAAAAATATTCGCAGCAACACTTTAACGAACCCCCCGCGCGCATCAACAAACTATACCGGCGACTCGCGCGCGCCTCTTTAATTCGTATAAACAGCCTGCTCGCAACCTAATAAACACCGTCGTCGTTCCTCACTCTAAAAAAAAACAACTCCAAACAGCCCTCGTAAACCTACTCCCTCCCCTCGTCCTCTTCTAGAAACAGTAGATAAACTACCGAGTCAGTCAATGCAAATCCCCCCTTTCCTACCTACGTTACATACATACATCGAACTCCCGCGAAAACACGGCAAAACCGGCGGCCGGCTCGGAAAATGGACGTACCGTGTACGCCTAATTACCGCGGCTATCGCGGCATTTGTCATTCATCCGCTCGCGTATATATACACACACACGCGCGCGCGCGCGACAAAAGTCCTCGGCTGCATTTAATTCCAATTAGCCCGGCGTATCTGCGCGCTCGCGCACACACGGAGGTGTATATATACATATACGTATAGTGAGACACGCGGTGAAACCTGTTTCCAAAGCACGCGCCGGGAATTTTATTGAAAAGCTCGATCCTCTCGTTCCTCTTATCTTCGCCTCTCGCGCTCGTTCCGCTTTTACTTTCGTCGTCTTCTTTTCCGAGGCACGCGCGCGCACGCGCTGGGAGAGTTCGTTTGGGTTTCTCTCTTTGCGCTCGTTATCCGGTCCTGTCATTATTTATCTTCCTATCGAATTTTTCGTCTTTATCGATGCGCGCGCGCTCGAGGCCCTTGTCCGCGAGGTTTATCGCTCGCGCCCGCCCTGGGAGGAGACGGCTTTTTCCCTCGCTCTCGTTCTTGAGAGAGAGACCCGATGACGTTGCTATCGCGTGCATACGTGCGTATGCACAGGTTTTTGAAGATGAGGAGGTGGATGTACATTGCAGCCTATTACTTTGTGCTTCGTTAACGATTTTCATACGTGTGTTCCGGTGGTGGAGGTCTGGTTGCGGTCGCTGATAAAGTTTTCGTTGACTAATTGAGCATCGATTTTCGTATGAATAGCTTTTCAAGATATTTTGAACTCATGATCGGGATTGCTGTTACGAATAACGAAACTACGGGAACGGCACGACGCTCCCCTTCGACATCCTCCCGCTATCTATATAAAAACTTCGTTTTTACATAATGAAAAATAATATTCAACCGTTTTTAATTGTTCTTTTAGGTTTAACGTATACTAGAAATTGTTTTACGTGAAAATGTTCATCACTAAAAGGTTTTGATTGTTGTGGTCTATCACTTTTGTATGCGATATTCATTTGTTAAATCAAATCCTATTAAATGGTAACCGAAAACCGACTATTTCAGGTGTATTTAGGCATTAAAAATCGTTTTTGGAAGTTGGTCAGGATTATACATGCAAAAAAATTTTTTTTTAATTTTCTAATAGCGTTTTCACGGAAAATATTTGATTTAAAATTTTCGACTTAAAATTTTAACCACTTATTACACAATATTTGTTTAAAATTTCGAGAGATGTTCTTCATTCGCTTTTGAGAAAAAAATTGTTTTATAAAAAAAGTAGCGGTTTGGTTGTCGATAACAAGATTAAATATCAACCAATCGTCATCAAATTTGGCAAAGATATAGCTTTTTTATATCTTCAAACTGAGTTTGTTAGCCAACAAAATCGGACTGTTACAACAGCAGATATTTGAAATTAAATTTTTTTTTTAAATCTTTGAATAGCGTTAATAAATAGGACTATTAATTGAATTAATAAATGTGACTTTCCTCAGCAAATAATATCATTGATGATTTTGTAATAAATAATTGAGCACTACAATTACCTATCTTTTCATCGATCAGAGAATTCTGTCTATATTGTATTTTTTACCAATTCGTTATTTTTCTTCAATTAGTTTCCTTCTTAAGATATTTATTTATTTTTTTTTTAAATTTACTTTTTAAATTATTACTAGATGATTTGTTAAATTTATATGAACCAACATGCTTTTGTAGAAAAGAATTATAATTACTGTTATCATTCGGAAAAAACTTCTGAAAAATTACTTCCTCGTTCAATCCAAAATCTCAATTCAGTATATATCCGTAAACGTTCCGAAAATTAATTTTTTATCGCGCTAATTGAAACTGATTAAACCCATGCCCAATACCCATTTTTCAATACCATTTCACCGAAAAACGAGGTCCCATTAAACGCGCAGAACTCGTCGGACGACGGCAAGTACCACCAACGGCGCGAACCCGCGAGAGAGCATATGCCCCTTTCATTGGCGCGCGTATCAGCGCGGCCGCGAGACGCTATCCGACATTTCGTAATTAAAATAATTTATACCGTCGATAACTATATAAGTAGACGATAAAGCAAAGAGCCGCGGTCCCGCGAGAGATAGCAATTACAATAACAAGAGGGGAAGAGTATATAATACCATTGCGAGGATTTTATCGCGCGAACGAGCAGCTGCGGTTCGAAAGGAAAGAATTTTCGGCTGTACGAAAGAAGTTTTGGGTTTTAAATTGATGGGGTGAGCGATGGATCTGCGATTGTGTCGATGGGAGTGAATATCTGCAGCTGTGAAATGGTGAAAAATTATTGCCAAGCTGTGCAGATGCGCGTGAAAGTATCGGTTTGCCATGTCAGTCTATAGTTGTTACTGCTGATCAATTAACCAAAGTTTTTCTGGTTGTTAACTTGTTTACTTAAGTAAATTATAAGTTTTTTATGAAATGTTTTTAGCTATAATTGGGAAATTCCCTTAGTTTTTATCCTTCTCATTTACATGATATATTAATTTACTGCATTTCTCGCGAATCATTTAACTTATCGAAAATGCATAATAAACCACTATGGACTGCACATTCGTAATCTGTAATACATTTAACGACGATAAAATAAAAATGTATCCTTACCAAATATTTGTATAAAAGAAAGTGAACCTTTTAACATAGTTTTCTGCCGCAATTACTTAAAACTTATTCATTCTACAAAATACGAATAATAGTATAGATATTTATTTTGAAGAACGCACCTCATTATTATTTTTTTTTTTAATAAACACCAAGATCTTCACAATTTATACTATTACAATCATGCACAAGATCTTACACAAAAACACAAAAAAAAATTGTATACATTATAATACCTTCTACAACACTTACCATAGCATTCCGCTCCTTCCCCTATCTCGCCCTTATCTCAGCCTCGTGCAACCTCGCACGCCGAAAACCTGCACGCGCTCGCGACGCAGCTGTGCGCAGCTGCACACGCGATAATCTCTCTCTTTCTATTCGCTAACCTCTATACACATACTCCAGGACGACGACGCCTCCGCTCTTTTCTCGCTCGCGCAGTTCCGTTATAGCGTAGGCATACACACACAGGCGGCCTTTGTTTTTCCGGTGCGCGCGTTATAAATGAAATTCTGATATGGGGCCTCCTCGCGCGCGGCGCGAAACAATCGCTATCGCGCGTGGGACGGATTTTCCTGGGCGTTGTGGGAAAATAGGAGGTTGTGTGTGTATGCTGTAGGGGATCGTTCAGTTGTTGTGTTGATATTCGCGAGGAAGAGAGAGAGGTGGAGAGTGAATCATGGTGATGGTGTGTTGTAAGGTGGGACCGATGTGGTGCCGATGGGCGGTACGCACGTCGCGCCCGCTGCGGTTTATTGTTAATAAAGTCGCGGTCGATTGATGCCTGCTTCCAGGTGTGATAGGCTGGGATTAGAGGTTGCTTTTGTAGGCTGAACGATGGTTTCCGGTTTTCTTTTTTTTTGTGTAAGAAGTAAATATTGAACGGTTGTGTTTTTAAATATAGAAATATAGGATGATGTTTGAACAAATAGAAAGAAAATACTGCATGTAATTAGGATTTAGGAACTAATAAAGTTTTCTTAATTGATATGAATAGTAGTCTTAGGTTGGAGTTACCAAATTTATGTTCTTTATCAAACACCCATTAACTTTTCCCAGATGAGGAATGGTCAGAAACGATTAGTGTTTGTGTAAACGGTGGGAACTTTTTCACGAGTCCATAAACAACCTTTCTAATACGAACTATGTCCTCTTTAATGACTGTTAATTGACTGAGACTCTTTAAATGCCATCGCGATTTCACCTTTATCTATTCTAATCTTGTGTAGGTATCAAAGGACAGATTCTTCGATAATTAACGATGGATGTCCAAAACTTTTGAAGAATCTTGATTTTATAGTATATTATTTTATTGAAGTTTTTTAGAAAAGTAAATAAGACCTATTTTAATAATGAGCTATACCGACCTTTAAAGGGTTTGAGCAGAAAAAGAAGACGTAAATCCAGCTTCATCCAAGGAAACAAAGTACTTCTTATCTACAACGAAAAGCATATCATTTACCCGCCGAACAAAAAACTGACTCAAGCAATGTTTTCCACTACAGCTCACGTCCCTGATAGCCACTTGAAATAACAACGACACTCCGCAACAATAAAATACTCTCCTTTCTTCCACCACTCATCCCAATTCATCCTTTGACCCCCTTTCTCCATCTCTCTCCCCGCCGTATAATTTCCATCCATCAAGCAACAACTCGCGCATGCATCAGCGAGACCGCAGCACCGAAAAACTCGCAGTCTCATAGCCACAATCGCATGATTCACTCGGCTTCGCGCGAAACTATCAGCTGCATGCAAACGTACCACTTATAGTCGTCGAAGCCATTGTGCGCGTTGCGCGAGGGCGATAATGAAGACGATGACAATGAGTCACGCACTTGCGCGGCTAACGGTTCGTCCTTGATGGATCCCCCCCGCAATTAGTTTTGTCCGCGAAGAAGAAGGTGGAGGAGGGCGATGACGATAAGACGTGCCGATTTCGCGGACCAGTTTGTGTGAGAACAGAGGTAATTTGTTATCGAGGTATCCGAGGTGTACCTGCAGCATTTCTGGTATTAAGAGGACAACTGTTGGACAATCCGAAGTGGGTACTGTTAGAAAAGGAAGTTTCTTGCGTTTGCAAGTTGTAGGTTTCTTTTTTATTTTGAGTATAAAAATGTATATACAATTTATAACAAGGCTGATATACTTAGTAAATTTGAAAAAATTTCATTCCATTAAGGTTGTTTTATTTGCATCGAAATGAACTTTAATCACTGCTTGTACGGATACACGCCAATGTCACTTTCGAAACGACAGATAAATATAGGTTTTCGATTTGGTTTTTGTTTGGCCGTGTAATTTAGAAATTGAAATGTACGGGCAGCCGTAATTAAATAGAAAAGTAATAAATACGTGATATATAGTAGAAATCTTATTAAGCGTATGCTGATGTTATTCCCTCGTATTATTTCTTATTTCCTTATCGCCTTATATCAATATCGTGATTTAAATTGTAGTTTTAGTTTTTCAGATACACAGACCGGAGCAGTACATTTATGTATAGAGTAAATAAACCTTCGACTCACACGCGGTGAATAATATTGCAATAAAATCTGCAAGATTAAATTCGATATCGGATGATAAAATCTAACGTGTCGTACCGTTTAACTGTCGGTCTAATAAAATTATTAGTTATTGCGTCATCAATTAAACCTTATTTAGCCGTTATTAAATTTATTTTATATACCGCAAGGTTGCTCACTTCATAAACATTTATTGATGAAAACAATAAATCATAACACGAATCTGCATGCTAAAAGCAGTGGTACAAAAATAAAAACATATATATAAATTAATGACGTACGCCGTGACATTTTAATATTGATTTTTACGAGTCAACAAAAACATGCGACACCACCATCACAGTCATCGGATATCGTGACTCTTTGTCTTATATTTCAATTCGTACTACTTTTACCTCTCCATCATATACTTTACTTCTGCCGGTTTGTTTCGAAACTCTCCCGCCAATGTGCACTTCACGCGCGAGGAATTCGTGAAAAAGTCGCTAGATTCCGGCGTTGTGTAGGCGGCGTATATAGACACGCGGGAAAGTCGCTTGTGTTTTTTCCTTTGCACCGTCGACCGACTGATTTAACGACAGTCCGCCGCTTTATGACGTATATCTCGCGAAGAAGAAAAAAACTGGCGACCGCGGCTCGCGAGATTTTCCCTGCAAGTGCGAGAAAGCAATGATTTAAAAGGTAGCGCACGCGCGCATGCGGCCGCTGACGTTTATGCTATAGGAAGGAAAGTGTCTACTTTGAAGTGTTCTCGGCGATTTATGCGCTATGGGCAAAGAAAAAAACGGAGTCTCAAGGTTTTGTTGCTGCCTGGCGCGCGCGGGTTATGCAACTAAATCTAAATGTGCTTTTCTCTGATTAGCTTACGGTTTATTTACGACGATGTATTTTTTTTTTGTTTCTTCGAGTATGTGTGTTATTGCTGCTTTATAGCTGATGGACAGTGTATGTATGCTAATCGTGTTTTGTATTTTCGTGTGTTGCAGGTGTTTGAGTTGTTGAGCGCGCGGTTTTACTGCTCGTAGTGAGTTTTTTCTATTCACACTTTTATGCGCGAAGTAATTACAAATTTAGGTCAGGTCTATGCAGTAAATATGTAAATTGTTTAAGTTAACCCGTAAAAGTAAAAGTACTTCATTATCGTTGTATAGGATTTTTACTGTATACTTTCTAAAAAGAGTTTTGCGCGGTATCGGGATAATTTCTCGCGTGCGAACTGTAAATTACTGGAAATTTCATAAATGCTAATCATTTTGAAAAGTATATGGCGAACAATTTACGGGCAAAAATATTGAGAATCTATGCAAAATCAAACTCATTTTTCACCCAAACCAAAACTATCATGCAAATCTAAGAAAGCCATTAAAACACTATTAAATTTCCTAAAGATAATATCTATACCATCGACTCTCTTAAACAAACAGCATCACCGTCGCAATTAATCACCATCAATCCCCTAATTCCCGCAGCAACCTCTCCCCGGCCCGATTAATCAATAAAATTGACTTTTTGTCACGACGCGCGCGGCGTGAAAAAATTGTTACGTCTTCTTAGAACGCGACGCTCCCAGGAATTTCCACCTCGATCATTCATCACGAAGGTGAACAAAAAAAAGGAGGAGAGACAAGTTGCTGCCCCCCGTTCGGGTCGACGCGATAACGTGACTGGCTGATTTCACGCGGCGTCAAATCGATGCGCAAACAATCGAGACGAGAGAGATAAGCAGTAAAAATGCCGGATTCTCGTGGATGACCGCCGAAGTGAAGTGTCAGCCGGAAGGGCCACGTGTTATTTATGCTGAATTTTATACCTGCGCGCATTGATTTAAAATGTTTGATTTATCTCGCGAGTGCGAAGGTCGCGCGGGGAAGAGTGAAAAATGAAGTGAGCAGTGTATGTTAATGCGCATCGGGAGAGCCGCAAGTGTCGAGGAATAAATTACTTAAGATATGTGTACGATGGATGATTTTGTTTTGAAAGTAGAGATAATTAATTCGAATACAAATTTGAGTGTATAGATTCATCATAGTGAATGGGATAAAATTATGTACAGACATTTATGTTCCTTGTTATTATTCGATCTGGTCATTTAATATTAGGACTGCACGAGAGCGAGACAATACAATATTTCTGTAATTATTGTCTCGCTCTTGCAAATTCTTGAAAATTTATCTCTTGTTATGGACTTTTCAGTCAATATAAAAAGTATTATTGTCTTGTTTAAAATTCTTGATCATATTGGAGTTACGCAGACATGCGACAAAAAGCGAGTCGATTGTTTAAAAAATTAGAGATCTACGTAGAAGAGGAGGAAGGCACGTAGACGTAAAATAGTAAGTTTTTGAAATAATTGACTTGTTGACAGTCACACGTCTCCCTAGCTACCTTTTTTGCGAGGACCTCGCACCTCCGGGTATTTGGGATTCAAACCTTTTTAAATGTTTCACTGTTTAAAATGTCCTTAAATTTAACAAATATTGATGTTACAAATATTACTGAATTTTATAAGAATAATGCAACTGAACGTAATTTAATATACAAATACACTAGTTTTAATACAAAAACAATAAAATTTCGGCACAAGTAAATGCCAAATTTGAAATTTGATTTTTCTCGCCATCATATATGTGTTGCCGTCCAGAGTCTAGTTAATGCGCCGCCGCTAGGCGGCGCACTCTCTCCCTGTAGCCTTACGTACCTAAGTAAGCCGGTCTGAGGGGATATATAGCGCATCACCGACTACCTCGCCAACCTTCATCACTCGAACATTTCGTTTGTAGAATATGGTCGTCAGCAGCTACCGAAGTTTATTGAATTGTGATTATTTCGATAAATTATTATACTATTAGAAAATGTTAAGTTATTTTCAAGACAAGACAAGATTCTTTATATTCTTGACATCACAATCTTAATATCGTATCGAAAACTGTATATAAATATCGTATCGATTATTGTCTTTAATATTGAGGCAAGACAATACAATATCAAGATTACTCTTGTTCTTCATTGCATCTGTTGCTACTGAATATAAAATCGCAGATGTGGAAGATGGTGCAAAAATAAGGGTACTCTATGTATTTTTTGATTGGACCTTATATATATATTGTGTAAAGGTTTGTAAATATATCAATTTATCATTGGTTTGAAAATAAACTCAGCACTTTTTTAATTT
>UXGD01001568.1:0-33474 GCA_900474315.1 Torymus auratus
ATTAAATCATTAAATATAAATTTTGGTAATTTTTTGCGACGTAGCTTGGTGCCAAAGTGGCCGCTTTTAACGATTGACCTCTCAAATTAAAGCTCTTTTCTTCTACTTTAATCGCTTTTTTGGAATATTTTTTGTCACCGTTAATAGCTTGCTATTAGATAATCATCACAGACTGCTTTTCATTCATTTTTCCCATGGTAAATTCCCATAAGAAAAATTGATTTTTTCCTAAAACGGGGTCATAAACGCGTTTTCGCTTGTTCAACTATTTTCTCGTATAATATAAGGCCTATACATACAGATTGAGAAAAAATGTGTCCGAAAGGTGGTTCCTAAAAAAAATTTTTACCAGTTTTTTGATACAAAAAGTATGACGGTTTAGAGGATTTCCCCATATTTATGCTTTAGCATTTAGTTTTCAATAAAAACATTTTGCCATCCAAAATTTATTAAATAAGAACGATCTTTTATATATTCATTTAACTAATTTTAAATGAAATATATTCTATAATATATATAGAAATTAGTAATTTTTTGACAAATAATTTTAGAAATTTACAAAAATATTTCATGACATTAAATACTGTGTGAATTAGATTGAATGATATTTTTATTATCGATTTTGCTGTCTGTGAATTTCTTATTTATCGACTCATGATATCACAAGCCCAGTGCTTATTTGCTCTCCTAGATAGCGCGTCACTCCTTTCACTGAGCTTATCAAAGACAAGTATACAAACATATCACATACAGTGGAAAATACAATTTATTAACTAACAAATATTAACAATAAACGTATATAATAGTTTTTACGCATTACTTACGCTCAACAAAACTTATATATTACGAAAAATAACATTAATTTGCAAAACTCATCAATATATTATTCACTTATACAAGTTATGCGACTATTAATTAATAAATCTGTAATTAATAAATACACAGGCTGCTTGTGTTAATTCACCAATAATCTACTAACAGTAAGTACAACGAATATTCATCACCTCGTTCCAAACATTCGAAACTTCGCACTTCGGATTACCTTAGACGCGGAAAGAGAAACTTTAGGAAAACAAGCATTGACACGAGATACCTGCGAAGGGACACGCGTTCCGACACTTTCGCCGCTGATCCAGCTGGCCCAAAGACGTCGCCGCCGCGCGTCAGTAGCATCCTTCGTCCGTGTCGTTGGTCTGAAACTGCAGGGCTATTAAAACCTCTTGAAATTGTGCTATACATAAGCGAGCAGTGGCGGACCTCAAGGACGAATTTCGTCGTCGGATTTATGATGATAAATTTTCTTTAGCGGTTAAGAAGCTGTGGAAGCTTTGGCGAAATTTATTGATAATAAATTAGCTGTAATAGCAAATTTTCGACTTATGTTAATAGCTGTTCGTTAATAAAGATCTGTTCTCTCTATGTCTGACTGAAAATAATATTCATTAATACGAAAAAAATCTTCTTTTTTTCGCTACGTGGAAAAGAATACTATTTTCATAGAACTAGGAAATTGAATAGCTACTCATTGTCAAATCCTGATGTATATCTCAAATAACACCAGAAATAGTAATATCTTCATTAGGAAATAAATTTGTTCTTGAAAAAAAAGAAGATTCTTCCGAAACCAATAAAATTTCCAATCAAATCCTCACAGTACCAAATAATAATCTCGTCGTTTCGCCCTACTTCCACCAAAGCTATACTTTATGCTCCTCGAAAGCCAAGAAAAAAGGAAGGAGCAAAAGAAGAAGAAGAAGAAGCGATCGCCGCGGAGGATCTTCCCATCGTAAAAAAAGAAGAAGAAACTGGCCGAGACGCGGCCATTCATCGGTGAGAGAGAAAAAACGGAAGCGCGCGGCTGCCGCTTTGTCGGGCATTAGCCGCGCGACGGGTGGCGATGCCTCCCGACGAGAGACGTAAACGCCGTTGTAGTAGTATAGCAGTGTAGCAGTAGTTGAATGTGGAGATTGCATTTTTCACTCTAAAATTGGATGACGCTGCGCAGGGTATTATGGGATAAAGAGGGCTGGAAAATTTCTTTAAGTGGACGCGAGGTTTCGAGAAGATTTTTTTAATGCCGATGTTGTATTTTTGGTTTACGTCGGTCGATCTTTGGTGTGCGAAATCTGCATGGTATATTGACATTTTATCTATTATATTGTTTTCGGAACTACATTGTTAGGAATAAGTGAATGGTTGACATATAAAATCAAAAGCTGTGGCTGGAAATGCTATGGGTATCATCATCCTTATATACTCAGATAATACAAAATTATTAATAAGCAAAATAAATAGCTAAATTAAAAATTATTTGAAAAATTAATGTCTTATTTCAACAATAATGCTTTCACTTTGCAGAATTCAAATGAAGAAAAGCTCAAATTATACCGCTTATTTTAACTAACACATTTATAGATACGTACAGCTGTTTGTTTATTAAAAAATAACCATTTACCTTTAACAAGGTAAGTTTAAAAAAACCATGACGAATTCCTCTATAACATAAAAAATCTTAACATTGCGAAATAATATAATAAACGACTGCTACTGTCAACAGCAGCAATACAATACCTACGCTAACAAATACTTCGGATATCTCTTGTCATCTCGATCCACGCACGAAAACATCGATATAATCCGTAAATTCCTTTGATGTCGAAAAGTGAAAACGAAATCAACTCACGCGCAGAGCGGAGGGGGGCAATAAAATCGGTCCTAGTAGAGAGAGACGCTCTCGAAGGGATCAACGAGGGCCACTCGAAAGATGCGCGCGTGTGTGTGTCCCCTGGGTGATAGATATATTGCGCGCGATATAAACGGAAGAGAGAGGAGGGATTCTATGGGTATTGTTACTGTGGATAGGAGGATGTACGAGGGGATGGGAGAAAATGGTGGACGGTCGCGCGGATCGGCCTCGCGTGTGTCGTAATGTTTATGGGAGTTTCTCGGATGATGTATGTCGTTGGGACGTGATATAGCTTTTTTTTGTAGCTGCGATGATTTAGAGTATATTTGCGAAAATGCGATATGGATCTAACAAAGTTACTGTTTTGGAGCAGTCTCGGTAGATTGATTATAAAATTTCATTATAAGTCAATAAAATTCGATGTTAAATATCATGCGCATGAAAATCTAGTGAATGTCTATCTGCTTGTGGGGTTTCGACTGTCTAAAATCGAAAATGACGTGAAGATTTAAATTATTTTCAGAACCATCGATTATATAATATTTTGCATAATAACTTTGTGATTAAAGTAAAAAAACGCGTTGTTTGAATATTGTAATCGAAGTTTTACTTCTTATGCATGTTATGCTCTACTCTGGAATCTTTTGTTTTTCAAAAAATGCCCTTTGCGTTTCCATGCCCTCAATTTCCGATAAATTCGCAGAATTCAGTCAAACCTAAAATCAAAATCCTCCTTAAAATTCCAATCTCCATACTATCAAATTACCGACATTTACATTAAAATACTAATCAACAGCCCATACACCCCCCTATAAAAAAAACCTTTCAAATCCATCCCTCCCCCTTTCCTTCCTACTACCAAAAAAACACTGTACTCCACTCTCTCACATCAGCGAACTATATCAGCTTTCCGCTTGGCAAACATCCTCACTGTATATCCATACCCACTCTCACACTACCCATCCAGACACAGACACAGCAAACAAAGATAGACCTGTGCACAATAGACCGGGACGCGAAGGGGAGGAGAGACAGACTCCCCCTGCAGCGCTGCACGCACAACGACGAAAAGCGGAAAGATATAGGTATGAGAGAAGAGGAGGAGGAGGTAGAGTAGGCGCGTGCGCGTGGCTGCGACAGCCAATCGGCCAGCACCGTGGACTTATCGACCCGCGGATGCTCTGCTGGCGATTCGAGAGGGGGGATGCGAATGGGGCAAATGTGCTTGGCGGTGATTCGGGTACTGGAAGAGGGTTTTAGAAAGATGCAAATTTTTGGGAGGCTTTTAGAGGATTGAATAAGTGTTTTAAATAAATTAGCGTAGATTGGGTAAATTGAAGTTTAATCTTATCAAAGTGTATAACTTTGACTATCAAAAAGGGCTTTTGATATAGTTGTTCAACAAATTGCTCGATTGGTGCGTAGAAAAGAGAAGACCGTTTTATGAGTAAAAATCTTCTTCTGTTTTAGAAAAATATAAGATTAAAAATAAGCGAATTATTCTTTTACAAGAAGAGTATTCGTCCAGTTCAAATATTCTGTAATTATAGATTTATTGTCATTTTTGGACGATGTAATAGTTTGGTTTTTTCAAGAAAGAAACTACATATTCTTTACCTGAAATTTTCAATGTTATAATAAAGTGCGTAACTGTGAAATTTAGTCTTCCACGAATCCTTCTAAGACCTTTTTGTGTAACTCTTTTTACGTTCAAGTTTCTCATGCAGATCGCGAGTACAAAAAGTTGCGGTTAAAATTTAGAGCACGCGAATATAGATTTCACGAAAGCTAACGGTCTCCTGCGTTTTTGTCCGGACAAATAAATCATTTACTCTGAAATTTAACATTGAAGCACACGAGGATCTTTCGATAGTTTGCTCTCTAATATGCAGAAAAAATGAGAATTTTAGTCTTTGCGGTGATCATGATTCTATGATCCAAATTGATGACAGAATCCATTTTAAATGGAACGGTCTACTCGAGTACTAAAAAACGGTCGCTTTAGTCCCGTTTGATAGGTAACAAAAATCGAGAAAATCGTGCTTGTGTTACAAAAAATACTTGAATTGAATTTTTTTCCAATTTCTCTCCGATTGAAATCGTTCGACTGTGACAAATATAGTTTACTAAAGTACGAAGGAAAACGTCAAAACGAAAATTGTAATGTTATTGCTTCCACAGACGTCAAACAAAAGTATCATTTCTCCACCACCTTACTCTTACTCATGGCTACAAGAACAAAGCCATTGACAATAAACTTTACAATCTACATAACATCCCCAAAAACAACTCATTTAATTTCTTATCGCACTAATAATAAGTATCTATAATAAGTATCAGACGAGCTTTTTCCTATTTACAACTCCACAACCTTACATCGCAATTATTCTTCTACTTCGTATAAACATTTACCATTCCTCTACGCAAATCCAGCCACCACCCAATCCCCGCATTCACTCTCTAAATCCGCTACCTACCTAAGTACGCACACACATACACTCGTACCCGAAAAATCAAATCCCCCTCGTCCACTCGACGCATCACCGCGCCACCCAGCGTGTTTTCTCTCCTCCTCTCTAAACATCATCTCGCATAAACAAACTCTCCTTCTCTCTCCCCTACATACATATCCCATAAAAAAATCCCCCCGCGGTCGCGTCCATCTCGGTGGGCCGTCCCTTCTTCCCCCCACTTTGCCACCCTCCCCGCTCCTCATAGGCGTGGCCACCTTCTCTCATCAGCGCGCTCTATCGCGACGGTCCGCGACCGCCAGTCGCTAGCGAGACGTCGAGCAGTGCGCGCGCGTATATATATCTGTGCCGAGTGCGTACATATATCTATATATGCGTTTGTGAGGGATAAGAGAGTTGTTATCACGTTTATCTGTGCGATCGGATTAAAGAGAAAGCCGTCAAGATGATGATGCACACGATGGCCGATCATACGGCCGGGGGTCTAGGTGTGCTACCCTTTGACGGGATGGGGATATACGAGCAGCCGAGGCCCAGGTTCGTTTTCAAGATGCCCAGGGTCGTGCCAGATCAGAAGAGCAAGTTCGAGAATGACGAGCTGTTTAGGAGGCTTAGCCGTGAGAGTGAGGTGAGAGATAGTATTATGCGGGGTGGTGTAAGGGGTAGAGATGTGATAAGGGGGTAAAATGGTGCGATTTGTGAGGAGTTTTGAAAGATTAAGGGACAAATTATAATGGGTCTCGTGCTGATAAGGATTTGTGACGAAAGATGGGCTTTTGGGGATGTATTATATTTGTAAGAAATTTAATCTGAAAGATATAATAAATTAGAATTTTGGTCAGGAAATTTTTCCTTCGAATACCTTGAACGTAATACTTTTGCCTTTCATGTTTCATAAAGTCTGGTAATTATGCATCGATAAAGGACATATACCTATGGCATGCAAAGTATTTACAAAGTTTCATTTTGTTACCTGTAAATAAAACGAATACTGAATTTTTTGAGTCACAGTGAAGCTAACAGCATCTATTAGTAATAGCGATTCGCTCACTCCTTCGATTGAATCCATAATGACGTGATTAATTTTATAGTCCAAGTAAGGCTCGATTTAATCATGAATATAGTCATATGAGAGAGAAAATTATCCAATCAGCTCGATTGATTTATCATAGGCTTATTACATAATATGGTTATTGGTTCTACGAAGATGTACATTTCTATGATACAGTTAAAAGAAAAAGAACTACGTAATAATGAATTGATCAGAAAAAGAAACAAAATCATAAGAATTTTTTATCATCGCTGTTACTTGGCAAAATACTTTGTCAGAATAATATGTCAAAACTTTGTATGGATACAAACAAGAATATTGTCAAAGAAAAATACTATTAACCAAAAAATCGATGCACATAATAATGTTATCCTCTACAATAAACTTTCTGATTGTTAAATTACGTTGCAAACTTCTACTCACAATCTACGACATTTCGCCCTTTCGCGCATCAACCTATAAACAACGATGATACAACTTCATTATAAATGTCCACAATTATTACAATTGACAAAACACAATAAATTTGTCCATATGATTACCAAAAATATTCATAATAAATATCCTAACACAACTACAGTCATGTTTGCTAACCCAAACCTTGTTTTTGCTCATCTTCAGGTAAAGTACACGGGCTTCAGGGACCGGCCAATCGAGGAACGCCAAGTCCGTTTCCACAACGGTTGCCGCGAGGGCCACACGGAGATAGCGTTCGCCGCTACGGGTACAAACCTCCAGCTCGTCTTCGGCGTCAGCTCCGGCAACTTTGCTGGCGACCCGCGTGAATGCGACTTCGACAAGGAGCATGGCAAGGTAAGCGATAGTTGCGCGAGGTTTATAGCTCGGAGGGAAGAGTTTAAAAAAGTAGTAAAAATTTAAATAATTTATAAAAAAATCTCTCTTTATTCGTCCACTCACTCTCCTAAAACCTTCGTAAACCTCGAAACCGTTATCTCCTCCCTCTAAAAAAATCCCTTATCTACCCATCGACCACCGAAACGAAATTCGAAAGTCTTTCTCCCCAAAAAAAAGACGTTTCAAAATATCGAACGTCCGCATCGGCAACAACATCTCAATCTTCGACATCCTCTCCGACGAAAAAAAAGCCGTTTTCTTCATCCGCCCTCGCGACGTCCCGTTAGCCTCTCCGCGGGGGTTATACTCGCATAGTCTCCACATTCCGGGAAAACGTTCCCACTTTTACGGCCTTTGTGTGCGCAGCGACGTCGCCCGTACTAATTGGGATGTGCGTTTGCCGATTAGTAGACGTATGTGTGTGTGTGTGTATACACAGCTGCCGGGAAATCGGGGGTGGAGAGTAGAAATGTATAGTTGTTGGATTGACTTGTCGTCGCAGTTTTCGGAATGGCGGGTATGTTTGTAATCGGATTTCGGGACGTTAATCGGGACATTATGGATAGCTTTTAAAGTTATATTAGGAAATTATATTGGAAATTCGTTGAGTTATATATACACATAATTCGTAATGGTGTATTTTGAAAGAACACAATTAGTTCCTTTATTATCCAAATCAGTGTTTATCTCTGGTAAACTTTTATAATATGTCTGTTGCATGTCAGAAGGCAATTAAAATAATTTTCTTTGAAAATTGCCATATTTCTTGCTTACGCACAAACCACAACACTTAGGCAATAGAATTTTACATTTTATATTACTTCGCGTAAACTTATTCTTTGTTTCAAAAGCAATGAATTCTTCTTCCAAAGCTTCCCCAATCATCCCTCTAAAAAATTCTTCAAAAACCGATCCTAACCGAAACCCTATCACCCCAGACATCCTATACATCCATTCTCAAGATTCCCACATACTCCTCTTCCAGCGCGATCGATGCCTCGGACCCAGTCTCCGTGAAATTCGTCCGGTCGCTACGGGGGAGTATGTACGTAGGGCGCAGGCGCGTGTGATAACCAGACGCGCGCAGGGGAAGGCGAGAGCTTGCGAAATTGCGTGGCGTCGGGACGCCGCCATTGCGATCGATACGGCGCGCCGACGCCATCGCGGATTCCGCTGCGCGACGCTCGGTGTCTTCTATATCTCTTGCCGACGGCTGTCGATGGATTTGTATTTTTTTGGAGTGTTTATTAGTCGTATTGTGATGGATGTTCGGGTGAGTGAAATATCTTGGAAAGCTGTGATAGGTTTTATTCGGCGGAATAGTCAGGGCTGTCGAATTTTTCGTACGAAAGTTCAATGGAATCGAAAATTTTTATAAAATAGACTTCTTCGTGTATTTTAATGCTAGTTGGATTATTTTCATACAATATCATAGTAATATTTTTGTCAATGCTATTTATCAATTTATAATTTATGCTATTTGCAAATAAAATCAAAAGTATAAAGTTGTTATACTTAAAAATCAATAACAACGTTCATAAACTCTACAACATTTAATTAGTTTTATTGGAATTTGAATAAAAATTGCTGAGATACAAATAATGTTAAAAAGAAATAATTTCAACGATGAAAAATTAACAAAAAAAATTTTTTTTAAAGAATCATCTAAACTTGTATGAAATAAGCAAGTAAATTTTACCAATAATACATAAATTATTTATAGAACCCAAATTATACAAAATAAGTTATCAATTAAAGTCGGTCTATACGACCTTTCTTTCATCCACCAACTGCTCACTCCAATCCTCTCCAAAATATTCTCAGCAAAAACCTTCACCATAACCCTGCACTTACTCTATTCAAATCTCATCCGCTCCTTTCACGACCACCACCATTATCCTGCATCTCGCAAGCTTCCTCAAAACACACGCAAACTACCAAAATCCTCTCACACATCAGCAAAAAAAAAAAAATCCACCTTCGAAAAACGCATCGTACCCACCCCCCTCACAATGCGCTCCCGAAACATCAAAAGCCGCGCGTCGGAGACGACGAACGACTAGAGACAGCAGCACGTACACACCTAATTCGTTTGAAAATAAACAGCACGCGCTCGTTTACGTGACTCCAGAAATCCGGGGGCGCAGAGAGCTCTATTGTGGGGCCCATATGGCCGCGGGCCGCTGAAAGACTAGGCCAATTTCGAGCAATTAGCGTCGGGGATGCGCGAGCGCCTCGTGAGTCGGGGCCAGATGTCTCGATGTCTGAGGGATATGCTCGACGAGGTCTCGTAAATCTTATAAGCGGGAGTGTAGCGAGAGGAGAGAGAGAGCACGTGCGTGGTGTCGGATTATATTATGCGCGCGGAGGGATGACGCTTCTTTTGAAGGGAGGGAGTGATGATAAGTGAAGAGTAGTGTTTTTTTGGAGGAAATGGAAATTTATTGTGGATTATAGGGAGGATGGAGTGTGGAGATGATTTTCTGATGTAGCATCGAGTTTGTGGGTCGTTAAATTTCACGTGATAAACGTCGCTGATTGTGATTTTGACATATTAGTTTGAAGTTTTACGTTTCTTGAAGTAACAGAGAATCTAATATTTTGAGGTAGATATGAACGGATTTACCCATCAGAAATTATTTTCGCAACCTTCTTAAAATTTCGTTTTTCCTTTTAATTTTTCTGTTACTCGAAAAAGCATATTAACTATAGTTTTCTACCGTAAAAAGTCTATCTAAAAGAAATGTATATCGACTCTGTTTTTTAAGTACATCGGGAGTAACGCATTTTTTCTTCTCTCTTCCTGCACTTCACTTTTCTTAATAAAAAGACGAAAATATGACGATATAGTATTTGGCGTTTTCCTACCTACGATATCACACAGAAACTTATCACGCATTATATAATTAGCTAATCAAATCGCCAGAAAGGCTTGACTTTTCGGTTCATTATTTATACAAATATCCCTTTCCCACACCTCCTCAACCCATCAAGCATTTCAAATAATTTATCACAATCTTTTTCTTTATCAAACACAGCCGCTCTCCCTTATATACACACTCAAACAAAACGTCCTCCCACACATCCCCATCCCCGCCCGTTTAATTGCTCCACGTACACACATACACATCATATACCATAGATTCCCGGAAACTTAGTCGCTCGCACGCGACGTCCCGCCGACAATTGAAATCGAAACAATTCTCCGTGTCGTTTTGTCTCGCGACTCTGCGCACGTGCGACGGCCCGCGGCGCGCGTCAATTACGCGCCTACGATCCGCGTGCGAGATAACAATGAGAAAGAGAGAGACTCGCATGAATATATATACGTACGTATGAATAACATATCAGGAGGGGGTGGGATTTGAGGGGGAGTCTTATCGGCAGGTACTCGACTGAACCGGGACCCGACGGCACGTGAGCGGATGGAAAGATGTTATCGCGAGTGATTAGGAGACGGAGGTATATACTGTTGTTCGGAGCGGGTTAATTGGATAAGGTTTATTAGGGATGGTTATGAGGTGGTGGGTGGGGATATATGTTGAATTTATGTTTCAATGGTACGTGGTTGGGTGCAGATTCGGTGACGTAACTAATATGTATAACGAGTGGAGTCTTTTTGCGCTTGTGTATATTTTTGTTAGCGATGTCTATGTCGTGTATAATAACAAAGCATAAGTGCGTATAGACGAAAGTCAGTGACATAAGTAGTAAATAATTTGTTAGCTGTATAAAAGTTGAAGAAAGTTGTATCATTACAAGGATAGTCAATAATTTCAAGTATTATTTATATATCACGTTAAGAGTATAGTTTATATTTATTTATTTTTTGGTAAAAGTATAAAAAATATAAGAAACACTTGCTGATTTTGAATCGCTACACTGAGAGAAGAATATTTTTATAGTGAACGTATTTATCTATTTGATTGAAATTACAATATTGTAACTGTTACTAGACCCAATATAGTAACTATTATATAATATCAATGTTTACCAGTAATATATTATAAGTTAACTATTACAATGCGTATATTTGAACATGTCTATAAACATACGCATATTAATAGTTGCAATGCCACGTTAACAGTAACAAAATCCTTTTCTAAGTGTAAATATTTATAGATACAAAATTGACAGAGATATATTGTCGAGTATATTATGGTAACCATTAACAGTCGGAATATTCAACATTTGCAATGTTTTTCACAAATATTCTAAATATACATATCTAATTTTCTAGTTTTGCTCGTAAGCTATACCTACGTCTCTTAATTTGAGGAATTGCATAGGTATACGTGTGGCTAATTTGTTACAAGTAACGTTAAAATTTAAAACAATGATAAATTCGTCAATACGATACAATAGAAACATACTTTAGAGAAAAACTTCAACAACAACGTATCAAAGTACTATACTAAACCACCATGACATTAGTTCAAACTACAAACTCCTCAACTAAACAATCAACCCCATAAAACTCCAATCATCCTCACACCAAAACGACAAAATTTCTTCGTCTCTCTACCTCGTCCAACACCCGAGATTTTTCTCCGCCGCTCTGACAATGCACCGCACAATCCCGAAACTTTAACAGCGACTCTCACCTGCGACCCTATATTTAGACGTCTCAAAGGCCGCTGCTGTAGCTACGGCAAAAAATCGCGCTGCAGTAGGTAGTAGCAGCTCGTAAAGTCGAAAAAAGCGTAGTAGGTATATACTGCCGGAACGAATCGGAGAGCTGCGCAGGCGCGCGAAGACGTCTGCGAGAGTATAAGGCGTAAATCACACGGTGTGACGGGATTTTTGACGATTGCTGGAACAATATTTATGGTGGACGGAGGGGGCGAATGGGGTTTGATGGGAGTTTAATAGCTGGGTTCGGGTTACACGGTTGTCAGGGGCTTTGGAAACTATATTGTGCTGTCGATGGATATATAAATATGCAGAAAATCGAGGATTAGTGGCTGTTAAGATTGTTCGGCGGGTCTGAAGTCAATCGTGAACGAGTGTTTAAAATGTTTTATTATAATGATTATTATGAAACACATAGGTATATATAGTTTAGTTTTGGCATTAATCTACGTAAACTTGATTTGCTGATTGAATTGAAATATCGAAAAATGTAAGGGAAAGTTCACGCTTTTAATCTACAACCATTTTAATTTTTTAAAAATTAAAAATCGCCGTCTAGCATAAAATGAAAACTACGTTCAATTGTTAATCAACGCTACACACGTCTTACCAACAATTTTTGCTACAAAACACATCCCTCTCCACTCGCGTGCGCATCCCATACATCCGCGACCTCGAAAAACGAGGGGAGCTGCAGGAAAACCGTCCAGCAACCAGATCAATTGCGCTCTCTCTCTCTTTTTCGCTGACCGTATGCCGCTCGACTGTCTCGCGTTTCGCCCCAGTGACGAATGCCCCCGTCGTATATAATTCCCCTCGCGGCTCGGACTCGCGGACGGAAAAAATCGCCCCGGTCACGCCTACCCCGGCTCTACGGCGGCAAAAAAAGAAAGAGAGACAGAGAGAGGAAGAAGTCGCCTCTGTCGTTTGTCTTTTTCGAATAGAGAGAAAGGAGTGGGTATATGGCTGATGGCTAATGGTCTGTTTGTACGTGTAATTAGGTGCGCGTGTGTGTATAGCTGTGGAGGTGATTTTTGAAATGCGCGTACGATTGATTGCAGTTATAAGTAATCAGTGGTGGGATGGCTTATTGAGTGATTAGAGCGAACTTTAAAGTTAATACTCTGTCGAAATGAAAGTTGGGGATAGTTTTCATTGAACTGTGATATTTTTGCAAATTTGATTATACAATATACTTAAAAATTAAGCTAAAATTCTGTCATGGGGTTTTTTTTAATTGAAATATATTGCATGTTACGAGTGAAAAATCTTCGTTGAAATAGTTTCTTTATATTCAAAGATGTAAAACAGTGTTAAAACATTATATTCAATCATAGAAACAAAAGCCAATTAAAATTAAGAAAAACGTTAATGTTATCTCGTTTAAAACTTTTATAACTAAAATAATGTTCATAAAATACTTATGGTTACAGATGAATAACTCAAAATTTACAAACGTTAAAAATTTATAGAAAACTATCGAAACGAAATTATAAAATTACAATAATCTCCAATTTTCATTGAACAGAGGACAGCCAGCACCTATAGTCCCGAGTTTAAAAATCGTTTAACAACCACCCATTCTTCTATTACACATACACACACACAATAATTCAGCTCGAGCATTAAATTAAACTAGCCATACCGTCGTCCGCGCGTGTGCGGGGCAATAAAAGACACGCTTGCACGTCGACACATGTTATTTTTTGCCAGCCTCCGCTAGCCCTCTGACTTTCCGTTCGTCCGATTCCTCCTTTCTCTCCGTTTTTTTCTTCTCTTCTCCATACGCGCATGCAAATGAGAGACCGAAAGGGTTGTTACACGCGCGCAGAAATATCGCCGCTCATTATTACACGGTAATAGCCGTCACGCCCATGCGCGTTTGTTTTTCGCGCGTGAGAAAGGGTTGAGGCTCCGTGTCTAGCTATGGGACCATTTATTAAATCGTAACGATCGCGATTTTAGCGCGTGATTAATATGGACTTTTTTGTACGGCGTATACGGTTCTGCCGATTTGGCGATTTGACGGATGAATGTAATTGGCGCTGACGAGGTTTGTTCGTTTCTTTTTTTTGGTGGGGAAGGTTTGTTTTAGCAGAGTGTGATTAAGTATAATAAATGTGTTCTTTGGGTTTGATGGTACGATGTATGTATTGCGATTTTAAAAGTCGTAAAAAAATTATCTATAAACGTGAAGTGAACTTTACTGTGATTGTGGTAATTTTTTGATAATTTGTATAAAACATTATAACTCTATTCAACGTATCACAACAAATCACGACAATTCTTACATGAAATTTTACTCTCGCACTAACTTCTAACAATAAACCAAACCTCCACATCACCGAATAAATACAGTACAAAAAATCACTTTCCGTGCTTGCAAACAATAACCTTATAATAGAACTTATAGAACAAGAAATCAACGACCAGACCAAAGCTCGTCTACCCTACAAATTTACTATCGTTCCCCGAAGCCAGAGCTCACGGGCTTCCAGGGACCGACGCTCGCAATTTTCTACACCATAGCTATTGCCGGTATAATAGAAAGAATCGTCTCCTAAACCGGAAATCTCGCCCCGTGTTGTTCTAGCGGCCGCTCGCGTATAATAGGTTTCGAGAAGCGCGCGCGAGCTGTGTAACGACGCAAAAAAGGAGTGCAGTATAGTGTCATTTGGAGAAAAACACAATGGTGTCTGAAATCGAACAGAATGTATATAATAGTTTCGTCTAGGGGTACGTGAATTTCGTCCGGTTCTGAGAAAATTTTCTGTAGACTGTGTTATTTAGCTATGGGGTTTACGACTTGTATCGATTTGTACGTTGTTTAGTCGTTTTCGTGATTTGGCAATCTGATAGGTTTTGAAAATTAGACCTAATAATGTTTATACTGAATTTTTTTATAATTTTATCATAGTTTATTAAAATTAAAATTTATTAGTCATATTTGGTAGAAGTTTTAACGGAATGTCTATAAATATATAACTATTTCCTTAATAAATTTTTAAACTGTTTCCACAAGAATCATGAATTTTTTCCAAAAACAATAATCAGAATGGAAAAGTCAAGAATAATACTAATCTTCAGTTCCTCGAAAAACGCACAATAAACGATAATATCTTACAAACCGAGCCGCACCAATACAATAGCTCCCGTCAATGCACCTTCGAAGCGTTGGATGACAAAAAACAAGGTGCAAATTAGGTTTTCTCCGGGGCGGGTAATTGCGTCCCGGGGCCTTCGTTGGCGCTCGCACCGTTGGACGCTGCTTTGGTTCATAATCGAGCCGCGGGACGCCAGAGGCATAATCGAATGTTGTGAACGGGAATTTCAATCTCAATCGTTTTCGCGCGCACGAGCCCCGGGGGTTCTAATATAGGCAGGCATAGTGGTGGTAAAGTCGTTTCGTCATTGTTTACGTTTAGTTAGTTTCGAGAGCAAATGCTGTGTGTAAGTGTGATTCTTTGTTGGTTTGATGTTGGAATAATCGAATTTGCCTTGTTTATTTTAACTGTTGGGTGTAATATTAGATTTTAATGTGTGAGTATGGTTGTCTTGTAAAGCGTATTTTATTCTATACTTTTTTTTTATGAATATTGTCGGCATGTAAAAATACTTTGAATGGTATAAAAATAAGAAAAAGTATGCAAGAAGTACGGAGAATGTGCCAATCTTACACAACTCTGTCAATTATCATAAGTACCCAATAATTTTCACCAACTTATCACATTCGAAAAACGTCATTTTCCAACAAAACATGTATATACGCGCAACAAACATCACGAGAAAAAGTCAAACACGCGACCATCAATTAGCTCTTCAATACCAGACAGAAACAGCAGCAGTAGAAACTCTTCGTATAAGTCGGCGACTGAGCGATGAGTAATCTGGGTTTTAACGCGCGCTATACGCGTATGCCGGACACGCGCGCGCTGCGAGCCTCGCCTTTCGACATCGCAGAACTCATTATGCACGCGCTCGCAACGGAGATGTAGGAATCCCCGCTTGCGCGCTTGACGATTACGGCGAAAAGTTCTCGTTTTGGACGTCGCACGGTTATTGTACGGGGAAAGGAGTTGTGTCATTGATTCGGCCGAGATTTCGCGCATATTTGGGATGTTGTGGTATGTGGATTTTAGGAAGTCGCGGAGGGGATTGATCAAGAATTATTTCGGGGAATCGGTGATAAAGGCGGGTTTAGGAAGTATCTAATTCTGATGAGGTTTTGGTGTTCTCGCTATATTAGCTGAAGTGGAATATATATGTTTCTATTAAGTGATTTAATTCTTTAGTACAAATATATGTATGTTGCTCGTTATTGTTTGAAATAAATTAATAGAAAAAGCAGCGATTAATTATATTATACTATATGTTATATTATTTACTTGGTACGCTTACGATTTCGCAAACCAACATCAGAAAATCTGGACCGACCTAAAAATTTTATTTAGAAAAACTTTGAAATTGTTTGGAACCTAAACAATAAATTACAATTTTAAAACATTAAATAATTATTAAAACGAACCTAATAGAACCTAACCGCATCTTATATTAAAACCACACCTAACCTACAAGAAACCTGAAACCTAACCTCAACTATTTATCTTAATGTTCACAGGTGCACCTAAAATCCCACCTGATTATGAACGGCGTGTGCGTGACGTGGCGCGGCTGGATCGACCTGGAGCGTCTCGACGGTGTTGGCTGCCTCGAATTCGACGAAGAGCGCGCCGCTGAAGAAGACGCACTACTGCGCGACCAGATCGAGCGCTACAACCGTCGCGTCCAGGAAATCGAGGACAAACATCGAGCTTACCGTTCGGGTGCCGCAGCAGCTGTGCAACCGATTCACCTGAATCACCATCATCACCATCATCACGGCCATCACGCGCATTTGGGTCACGTGCCCGACGCCAGCGCCACCGTCGATCCGCACCTAAACCATCGCCAGGATCCCGAGATGGAGGTGCGGCTGCGCGCTTATTAAGTGTTTTTTTTTTAGTTTGGATCGACGATTTTGACATTATTTGGAAGTATGGGAGGGTTACCAGTTACTGGCGGGCTTAGGCGTTGATAAGTGTGAAGTAATAAGACTTAGGTTTGTCCCGGTGATGTTGATGGAAAATGGAGATCAATTTGGACTTCTGTAACTGTAATCGTCGTAATTGTCGCTAACTTCACGTCGTAGGTTGTTACCCTTGATCCGCTAGATCGATTCTGTTATAATTACGACTCTCTATTAGGTTTTTAACAAGTGTCAGTAACTGGTGCGCCAAATTTTCCAATCAGAAAATTATGGTAGTGTCAGCTAATCTACCCTAACAACGGTAATGAGAAAACGTGTTTGAATTTAATTATATTGAAATGATTATTTTACCTCACGAATGAGGTATTATTTGAAATAAAAACATTATTTATAACATATATTTTTAGTTTAAACGCGTTTTCTTTGATATAAGATAGAAACTCGAAGCCATTTTGTACTTTGAAAATGGTAGTTTCATTTTACATGTCTTTAAAGTTGTTTTATTTTATGAGATTAATTAAAGAAAGAATTTTTAACGAATTAATTAGCAAAGGTAATTTTTATTACTAAGTTTGTTATTGTGATATCTCCTAAAAGTAATATTTATATTAAATAATAAAAGAAAAAAAACCTGATTAGATTTAAACTAGATCTTATGCTTCTTTTAATGATGTATTTAGTTTTTATATATACGGTGCAAGAGGCGAATAAAATCATTTTCAAAGTAGAGGACAGTGTTGATAAGATAAACAGAATTGTTTTCGCTGCGGTCTCACTGATATGTGTATTCGTGCCAACGCTTTATCAAATGATTTTTTCATTAAAACTAAAGGATTCATATTTTATGTTAAGTAAACATTTCCGAGACGACTACAAGAATTTAAAAAAAACTACAAGAAGAACAAATTTCTCGTATTTGTGTAACGAAAATTGATCGTTTGTCATGATATAATTAAAAAAAATGAATTTTAGTAAACAACGACAAAAAGTCGATTTTATCCTTTTGATAATACTGCCACCTTGAAAAGAATTCGAGTATAACAACGACTCAAATCGAGTGAAAAAGAAGTTTATTATCGCTCAAGGAAAGAATAACTTCACACACGTAGAAAGCATTCATTCTCAAAATCCTTTTAATAAGTGTTTTGAAGAAATGTACCTCTAGCGTAACCAAAATCCGTTGAAAAACATTGTCTTTTATTTATATTCGAACCAATAAACTTTCCAAACGTTACGTTACGAAATTTCTCTCAACCTTTAAAGTAAACACTTTATCGACCTTTCACTCTAAAAAAAAAAAAAATCGTATCACAACGATATTTCGCGACGAAACGTTTAGAAAGTCAAGAACGAAGCGAGCCGACTTTGCGTTTCATTATCCCCGCGCGCGCACGGGAGAGAAAATCTGCGACGGGTGAATCAGTCGGCGCAATTTCCGGCACACAGATACACACACGTATAATATATACGTGAGTCACACACGTCACACGCAGTCTCGCACGTCTTTATTTCCTTTTCGTCATCTTCGAGCAGCGACGTACGATGATCGATCGTCGCAGTGGATTTTGTTATTATATGTACATATTTGTAAAGAGTTTATCTATTAAATATAATTTCCCTCGTATAATATACCGATAAGCTGTGTGTTTGTTATTTCTTCACCTGTTACCTAGTATTCCCAAGTCTTGAAGTATTTAAAAATCTATTTTTCACACATTTTTATTATAAAATATTTTTAGGTAATATAAGTAAAATAATCTTTTATTGATTGAAGTAAATTAGCTTTATTATAAAACAAAATTATAATTTCAAAATTTATAAGTTTCATATAATATTGTTTTTTCCTTATTTGATACAAATTTTATTGATACAAACAATATTAGGTAGACGAATTTAAGTTAAAATACAATTTTTACCAAACACCTTGCATTTTTAGTAAACTCTTGTAGAAATATTCCAATTATTCATTATTTCATTTCAATTTATATGACAAATATATCTACGCGAAGAAGAATTCGTAAAATTTGCTCCAAACAACATACAGGTACCGCTCCCAAACCAATCTTCCCCTCTCCTTCCCACCATCGCGAACTTCAGATACATCATCCACCTCTCACCTACATATATAAGAATCAATTATCTGTCACAACTCAATCATCTCCAGCAACCAACACCACATCAACTTCTCCGAACTCCTCTTACAAAACCCAATGTCCTCTCTTTCCTCCTCATTTTCCCTCGCTCACTATATATCTATCTAAACGGCGCGAGCAAACAAAAAACTGTCCCCTGTGTCATCTTGCTGGCGTACAATGCTGCGAGCGCCTACAAAGCGTAGGCGCGCAGCGGGTGCCTCTGATCTATTAATTCGGCCGGCGCTTTGTGCCCTCCTACGTCACCTGCCCCCGTACACACGCACCTCCATTAATCATACTCTCTCGCGCGTTCTTTGGAATCCGATCGGATAGCGAGGCTACCGTATAGTCGTTTGGGTAAATAGAGACAGGCTTAGAGACGCTGGTGAGGGTGAGAGGTGTTGAGTGTAATGTTTGAGGGGTGATAAGGTGGGGAGGTTATTTATGGATTTCTGGAGGAGGGAATATCGCTGAGTTATGGTGGATGAGAGAGTGCAGTGTTGATCAGGTAAGAGGGTATGGATGAATGGCGAGGTGACTTAATAGGCGGAGATTTGGTTGTAATGTGATTTTATCAGGGGAATTGGAGTTACGAGTAAGGTATACATCATGTAGAAAGATTGGTTTGCCTTTCGAAGAACGGAAAATGTTTATGAAGTTGTTTGTACGAGTGAATGTTGAATAAGAAGACGCGGTTTATTTCAAATTTCTCAGTATTTTAATTAAGTATTAGCTTGACTGTAAAATAATGTAATGAATTTTTTTTCCGCATAAAAATAGCAGTGTACTCTGCGTATATCGCATATTTTTCTATATTTTTTCTTACTTCGAGCCCTCAAGTCTTTCATTTTCATTACTATAATACATTATTTTTAGTAAAACATTCATACAAAATTTACACGTAAATGCAGAGCACCGAAACACTGATGAAACGATACAAAGTTCGACGATGCAAGCGACACTCGTTTACAAAACACCCATTACGTGCCCGATCTTCAGGCCCGATTTTCCCGAAAATAAGCGTCGGAGGATGCGCTCATTTTGCTGTGTTGGCCCCCGACACCGTCTTGGAATTAATGGATCGTGAAAAATACGTCGACGCCTCGACGGCGACACTGTCGTGTAACACGGATTTTTCACAGAACCGAACGCTTTCAAAGTAAATGCACATTTTGAAGATGTTTCAATGTACCCAGGTATATAAAGGAGGGATTTTTCAGTGTAACGCTGCTTGACTCTTATTTGGTGATTTATCAGGATTACTTCGATTTATATGATGTTATTCTTACGATTCTTCGTGTCGTAAAATCTAAAGAAAAATCACAGGTACAATTTTACTAATGAAAATGATCTATAACTAAAAATATAAATTGACATCGACGTTTCTTTAATATAACCAGATCAACCACCACATTCCAATCGCTCTTCCCTTACCCCCCGCGCCGCCAATAAGCAAAAAATCGGCCGCACAATCATCAGCCATTGAACCCAACCCCCTCTGGCAAATCCACGAAAACCATATTGAATTTCAAATGAACCCCGTGCGCTGAGAAATAAAAAAACACCTCGATCGTACGAATTTCGTCACAGCGATTATGTAGCCTCCCCTCGGCGCTCCAGGACACCCGCGTCGCTTATCGTCGCCGGCATATCCGCTTTTCCTAGCCGATCAGGAATGCTGGTTTATTGCCGGGATTATAGGAGGTAGAGGAGGAATACAAAGTTAGGGGGGTAAATTGATGGTGATGGGAATTGTTTCGAATGAGAATTTGTTGTTTCAGAGGGGGTTAGTTGGGTAGTGTGATATATGTAAAGTATAGAGGTTTTTATTGCTCGGGCTTAGGTTGACGATTACGTTCAATTTTTCAAAGCTGTAGAACGAAGGATTGATTTTTTTTCCGGTGATATATATAATACTGTATAAAGTATAGGGATGCAAGGGACCGAGACAATACAATATTTCTGTAATTATTGTCTCGCTCTTGGAAATTTCTCTCTTGAATTGGTCTTTTTGGTCAGTATGAAAAATATTATTGTTTTGTCTTGAAATTTGATTTTTCCCGCCATATATGTAATATGTGCCGGCGGGCAGAGCCTAGTTCACGCGCTGCCGCTATGCGGCGGACCCCTTCTCCGTGGCCCCACGTACCTAAATAAGCCGGCTCGAGGGGGTATAGCAGCGCGTCGCTTTATACCTCGCCAACCTTTATTACTCGAACATCTCGTTAGTAGATGGTCGTCAGCCACTACCGAAGTTTATTGAGTTATGAATTTATAATTCTTTCGATAAATTATTACGATTAGAAAATGTTGTTATTTTCAAGACAAGACAAGATTCTTGATACCACAATCTTGATATTGTGTCGAAAACTGTTTATAAATATTGTATCGATTATTGTATTGAACGTTGAGGCAAGATAATACAATATCAAGATTAATCTTGCTAAAATTTATACAATCTAATTTCTCTCTTCCAAAATTTTGTCTTGAAATTTTTGAATGTGCAATGAAAAAAACGTCCGACAAAAAGCGAGTCAATTGTTTAAAAAATTAGAGGTCCACCTAGAAGAAGAAGGTACACGGAGCAAGGGGATATAGGAGCGCGTCGTCTACAACCCAGCAAGCGTTTATCATTCGAACATCTCATTATATTAGTATACTAATACGGAGATCTATAGATGGCCGTCAACAACTACCGAAGTTTATTGAGTTATGATTATTTCGGTAAATTATTACGATTAGAAGATTTTAAATTATTTCAAGACAAGACAATACAATATCAAAATTAATTTGCTATATCGAGCAGCTCCAAAAAGTATCATATCAAAACATAATATGACGTTAGAAAGTTATAAAATATTATGCAAGAACGGTTTATAACAAAATAAATTTCATTGTAGGTAATTTCGTGTGAATAAAATATAAAGCTAAAACTGATGTGAAACATATATCCGCACTGTACTTTTCGCTGAGAATACAAAAATATTTAATAAAACTAAGACCATCATATATTCTTATAAAAAATCTTTTATTAGCCTCATTAAACTATTTTCCTGCAACAGCATCAGCATATCACTTACCCACACTCACAAACCTCCACTGTTACAATTCAATTCACTTCTCATCAACACACCTCAGCCATGCACACCTTAGCCCACTTGACTCTCCACATTCATCCTCCCGCCACAACACACATACCCACAGACACATACTTTAAACTCCTCAAGACATCGCACTCGCAACAAAGAACACATCAACGAACGCCACACGTAAACCTATATAATATTCCCGAAACGTGTAAGGCGACTCTTTACTCGTCCGCCGTCGCCTTGCAACTCTTCTTTCTTCTCTCATTCTCGCGTCCTGCGCGCGCGCGCGCGCGAGCAATTACGAGTCTCGAGACAAGAGTCGGGGGACGGGATCGATGTAAGGCGATAGCACCCGACACGCCAGAAGCAGCGGAATTCTTATAAGAAGCCCCGCTCGCGCGAAGATGAAGAGTGAGAGAGAGGAAAAAGGGGGCGAAAAATCGACGTTCCCACGCGAGACGAGGCGAGAGGCTCGGTTTCACGGACAAAAGGAGTCGAACGCGGTGGCGCAATGCACAGCAGCGTCGACGTGAGATGATGAGAATGAATTTACATTCGAAAGTATATATTGACGGTTTTCGTGTTGTTAATAGAGGGATATGTGTGTGCTGTAGGTCGATGGAATTGGCGGATATGCATGAGTTGGCGAAAAAGAAAAGTGTTTCGCGTTCTTTTCGTTTAAGGTGATCTGGTATTTGTATGAGCCAGATGTTATATTAACAGTAGCAAACGAAAATTAAATAAAAGTATAGATATAAGTTATCCACGAACTGTATCGGCATTGTTGCAACACCTTCACAATAATTGTGTGCATACCTACATGCATCTTCGCGTGCATATACTCAACTCTCCTTACTTCCACATCGAACTATATTACGAAACAAAATCCAAAACTGTGTCAATCAACGCCGTTTATCTTGTATCCACAACAAGTGGCGGCTACTTCCACGGAAGTATATAAAACGCGGCGCGGCGGGAGAGGATATCTCGACCGGTAGCGCTGGCGTCACGCGGTCCGGCGTCACATTAGCGCGTTATTAACGTTATCGCCGGCTATTTCCTGCGTGGCGAGAGATAGGCTCGCTGTTGGTCCTATCGTCCATTGTTACTATGTGCATTATTATATAGTATACGATTTTATTTCTGGTTTCGCATAATCTGAGTTATTTCTTTATCACGGTTGTCGTTTTATTTACAGAGTGTGTGAATTTAACTCGGCGGTTGTCGTATGTGAGATAGCGCGAAGGTTAAAGTTTATTCAACTTTAGAGGTATAATTGTGGGATTGATCATAATTTGGAAATAAATTCATGTTACGGTGTATAATAAATATGTGTTTCTTAACTCGAATAAAATAGGTATATGTGTGTTGTTTGTAATTCTTTTTTTTAAGGCTGTTCAAGGATTTATTTGTCAGCAATCTTCTGCGACGGTATCACACTTTTCAAAACATTATTCAAACAAATCTATATAAATACATTAAAAAAAACAATATAAATAGACCTTCTAAAACATTCATTCTCAACACTATACACTCGCAGCAAACACAAACTTAACCGTCTTCCGAACCGTCCGTTAATCACGTCGCCATCCAAAAATATACCCCTAGCCTCTCACCGTTGGCAAAACACGCGAGTATACGACGACCATCATCTTATAGGCCACGTCCCAAAATGGGGGAAAAACATCAGAAAACTCGAAACGCGCGCTGCACATCCGTAAACGGAGAGGGAGGAGCTCACTACACAGAGACACGCGCGTGCAATTGTCGACACACTCAAAGGGGCGTCGCATCTGCCCTCGATTTATTTCCGATCGTAATTGATGACGCTCTCGAGTGCGCATCTTTTGAGAGAGGGGGAATAAGAGAGAGATACATAGACGCGTGAGTGTCTCTCTCTTTCTCTTTTCGATAATTTCGAATTTTCGCGCCGCGTGATAAATCGTCCGTGGAGAGGCGCGCGAGCCTCTGTTGTGACATCAGGGGACGATGCAGGAACAGCTGTCGACAGAGAGAGTGTATGCGTGTGTTAATGAGACTGAGAAGGATACGATGCTATTTAAGCGAAGAGAGTGGTGGATGTGGGTCAGCTGGATTTTACGGTGATTTCGAGGATTTTCGGATGACTGCGCAGACGGCTGCGGCCGACTGACCGGTTCGAGGGTCTGTCGAGTGACTTGGTTTCGATTGCGATGTGAATGGAAGTTTGGATTATGGGTAAATATTTTGGAGGGTTTATGTAATTTACGGCAGGTGTGTTGGAGTATATTTCTTAAATTAATAAGATGCGTCGTTTCAAATTAGATTGGAAATTTAATGTGAAAAGTGAAAATTGAAAAAATACTAAATATCGTATAAGAATATGGCGAAATGTATTTTTATGCTTGGGTTTGGCGCATGTAAAATTCACTCCTTTGTTACTACAGTATATTTAACGAAAATACTGCAATACAAAACGTCGTAATACAAAAAAAATCTTTATTTTCTTATCGTAAGAAGATCATCACTGTCCCCGTCTGATTAAAAAATATTACACTCATAATTATAACAGTCACATGTATTAAATCAGCGTTCTATGTAAATAATTTTAAAGCATGCAATTATTTAATATATTTACTTTTTAGAACAAATAAATTCAACATAACTCTCAAAACCATCACCAAACCTTTTCAACAATACACAAATCCAACAAATTACACTCTATACATAACATTATCAACAACATTTTAGCCGAATAATTACCATACCTCTGCACTACTCTCACATCGATGTTCCTTTCGAATCCCTCTGCATCCATCTCCGACGGCAAAATCCTAATCCCCATCACAGCAACAACCCACCGCTCTATTCTTCCAAGAACACATCCAAGTGCCATCTCGCGCCTCCTCCTCGCCGTGCACTTTTTCGCCGACCTGCAGCACAGCGTCGTATCATTAGAGGATTAAGGTCCGCGCGCGCCGCCGCTGCCGTTCCGCTTTCCGGTCTCCATTATCTCTCTCTCACTCGCCGCCCCCCTGTCTACTTTCGAGAGGAATCGAATCGACGGTAATTGCCGACAAATCGTCGTAATAACGAGAAAGAGAGAGAGAGAGAGGAGGCCCGCGGGATATTGCTGCAGCGACGGGTCGAGATGAAAGGAGCGGAGAGGTTTTGTTGAGGTTTTTTTTTGGAGAGGAGGGGGATAAGGAGGTAGGAGGATGAGGGAATTGATTCTTGATGGTTTTGGGAAAAGGCGGCGGTGTGGTACGGTAGGAGAAGTCGTTGCATTGCGATGATGGCTGTACTGTTAGGAGGTTGAATTGGGTATTGCGGATTTTTTGTAGCAGGTTAATAGGAGGGAGAGTAATTTACTCGGGAATAATGCAGTTTGAAAGATTTAATACTTACTTAATTACTTTTTAAATTAATTTATTCATTGGCTTAGCTAAATGTGCAAGTAAATAAATATCGTTGGAAAATAACTCATAAATTAGTGGCAAAATAACTAGAAAAATCACTCATTTTTTCTTATAGCAACGTTTAGCTAAGCATAACCTTATGCATCTTGAGTGTTTCTGCTGATGTACTTTTTATTTTCAACAAAAATTTTGTAAACAATGCAAAGAATCAAAAACAAATCACTGACACGCTATACATAATCTACTAAATTTTCATCTATGTAAAAAATCTACTTATATGTCTTATAACTTCTAGCCAGTGTACACAGTAACTGCCGTACGTTTTCCCTCCACCTTACATCACAAAAAATTCGCCTCCACAGCATCACTTTCAACCACCAGACTCTCCAAACTAAAAAAAAATCCTACTGGCCCTTATTTACATTCCCTCTCTCACTCTCTCATCTAACAAACGCAGAGTGGCGTTGACTCGGATGAGCGCATTGCGCGTCAGGGAAATGCGGGCTTAGATATATCCTTACGCGCGCTCTCCGAATAAAGCCTCGATTTACGCTCCGGCGAGCGAGAGAGCGAGCCGAGTGAGCAATCCTCTTAACCACTGCCCGCACGCACGCACGCGCGCGATGCCATTTTTTCTTCTCCTTCGGTCTCTTTCTCCCGTGGCTGCGTTTGCTCTTTTTTGGTTCGGTTGCGTTTCCTGTCTCTCTGTAGGTAATTGAATTTGAGATTCTTCGCGTTAGAATAATTTTAGAGATGGTTGTTATTGTTGATGGGTAAAAGAATGATTTTATGATATTTATTGTGAATTTTTATTTTTAAGGGTAGAGGCTTTACTCTACCTTTATTATTAAAATTATTGTAGAAAAGTTTGCTGTTATAAAATGTAAAAAAAAAATCATGAGTTAAAAAAAAGCATTCCAGATTTCAGATCGACTTCGAGATTCTAAATCGTTTGAGGGAAAAATAAATTATCTCTTCCGCCAAAATTGTATCATGGATATTTTGTCTCTCTTCACGAAGGTAACCATTTTAAACAAAAGAACGGAACGTACTTTTTACCTAAACGATCACCATCTACTTATCCAGCATCACAATCAAAAAGAAAATTATACTACCTATCCGTCTTCATTCGCCTTTTCCTACCATAAAACATATCACACCACCCTGCTCCAAAAAGGCCCATCGCTCACCAGCAAAATCAATCAACCCCCATTTCACCATCACCCAAAAAGAAAAAAAACTCTCCCACCCGTCGACAACACCCAACTTTTCCTCTCCTCCTCAAAAAGAAGGAGAAAAAAAATCGAAACGCAGAAACGCACACGACTCAGCGGAGCGCAAACAGGGGGCGCATCCGTACATGCACACATAGACGCGCGCGCGCTTGTGTGTATGCCAACAAGCTAAATATGTTTCACAGATGACCGCCTCGGCTGAATGCAGTCCCCGGAGTGTGCACACGACGTGTACACCGGAGCGGTGCGCGCAAGCGCACTTATACGGAGTCAGTCGACAACGACGGCAACGGACGGCGACGACGACTCGAGGGAGGATAATGGGGCGAGAGAGCCGATGAGGAGTGATCGCCTTTGGCGGCCCGCCAGGGACGCCTAGAGAGACGGAAAGAGCAACAGTTATATATGTGTTGGGTGCATGTCGATTGGATCGAACTGGCAAATGAACGTCATGCCCGTATCGAGTGGCCTTTTTTCGGGCTGTTTTTGAATTGGATGGGCGGGGAGGGTGAAAAGCCGAACTTTTTTTTTGTATTTGTATTGGTTGATGATTGATAAGAATATCGAAATGTAGCTTTTATTAGACGAAGTTGTTGTCAGCTTTTAAATTAAGGGTTGAGGACATTTTCTCGAAACGATAGTTGTGTATTAAGCCTACATACCTAGCGATACCTATGTGTACTTAATAAAGTTATCTATAGACGTGATCGCATAATGATACCAGTATCTATATAATTAGTCCTTAAAAACTCTACTGATGTCTAACGTGTGTATAAAACCACATGAGTCCATCTTAAGAACAAAAAATTTAACAACCATAGAAGCATACTATGCCAACATTTTTTCGCTAACAATAACGCTACATACCTAGCGATACCTAACACGTAGCTTCACTCCCCTAACACGATCCTGCATATCCTACAACCCCTCTTCCTTCCAAAAACAATCACCATAACCTTTCCCTCTACCCCCGAAATTCTCGAGCTACCACTTGCAAAAAAAGCAGCTCACTCCATCCCGTCTCGACGAAACCCCTGCCAATACAGCACCTGTTCATCCTCCCTCTCATTCCAATTCTCCCTTATTCTCTCTCTCCTTCTGCAATTAGACTCTACTCCACGCACTCGCATGCGTATATATATACCCGGGGCCACCCAGCGCAATACTCGCTCTCGCAGCCACCCTCGCAAAGGGAGTGAATTAATAAAACGCTCGATCCCCCCACGGCGCGCAGATGTCCGCCCCCTCGTCGTGACTCCTTTCTCAGTTTCTCGCTTTCTGCGGCAATCTGTTTTTTTCCTTATTCCCTTTTTAAATGGAAATCGCGAGTGATGCACTGCTCGGCTGGTGCATGCGAGGGTTGATAAATAGGTCCTCTGGGAGTGGCGGGGATGGGGTAAGGGTGATAATTAAGGACGTCAAAAGATAATTGAAGGTTTTGATGCAGAGTGTTTGTTGCGGAATGATCGTATTAGAATTGCTAGGTGGCTAAGTGTCAGTGAGAAACAGTTGTAATAGGGTGAATATTATGATACTATGTCAGGCATAATTATACTTTAATGAGAAATTTTTAATTTTTGTCGAGTCAGACACTTCAGTTATAAAGTTACATATCGATTGCTAAACTTTCACTGTCATTTCAAAACAAAAATGATCATTTAACATTTAAAATCGTTACCAACGAACAATCACATTCGAATAACAATACATCCACAAAATCTTGTCAATATCATCAACAATCCTGCATTCTAATTTAGTTCTCAAATTGCTAAATTCTATCATCAACCGTTTGACTTAATCCAATCAAACCATTTCTCTCACTCGCTTCGTCCCTTCTCTTCCCTTCCTCGTCTCCATCCCCCCTTCCCCTTCACCAACTTCCTACTTTTTTGCTCCCCATCCATATAGTCGCGCACGTCCGACGCGTATAGCGAAGGGCAGAAAGAGAGAGACAGAGAGCGTTTCTTTTATTTTATTGCCCGGGACGTATAATGGAAAATAGTTCGCGTGCTCCGAGGGAGCGAGCGAGCGTGCGTGCGCCGGCCAAACGGTATGCATTCCTTTTGTACTCTCGTACGCGCTCGTGTTCTTCGTACTATTTGTCTTTCTCTTCTCTCGCTCTCTCGCTCTCTTTTGATTCCTTTGTTTCTAATGGTCGGTATTATGGACAGGTTCACTTTTCTCTTCGTCTCGCTCTCTCTCTCTCTCTCTCTCTCTCTCTCTCGCTTTGCTTTGCTTCGCCGTGTTCGCACGTCATTAAATCGAGTCGAGGTGCACACGCGTAGTTTTTGAATACTTTATGAAGAGTATTGTTTGATATTTGCAAACATCGATTTTGAGCACATATTTTTAATGATTTGTTATTGACAAGGAAAAATGTCATGCGAAAAGTATAATAGACATTGACGATGTCGATATAATTTTGAATAAAGCTATGAAAATTTTGTAAACAAGTTTATACTCGACCAAATAATTGTAAAATATAGTTTTGCAAAATTTAATAATTTAATCGTTAGGTATTGTTAGGTTTCATTTTAGGTTCTTTACTGATTTAAGCATCATCTCTTTTTAATTAATTTAAACAATTTATTTAAAGCTTCCCACCCCGCTATAAGTAAAGGTAAATATAAAATATCAAGCGTCCCCATAAACATTCGTAATCACAAAATCCAGAAGTACAACGTTCAGCTCTTACCATCGCACAATACGCATCCGAAAAGAGCATTCGACAGCTCTAAATCTGTCCTCAAACACAGTCTGTAAAGTGGATCAGAGCCGTCGTCGAACCCAGCGATGAATTTCGTAAGCCTCGCGCGCTGTACACAAAAGCGTGCAGAATGCGGACATATGCAAAACTCCCCCATCGTGCATTTGAATAAACGCATCATGCGCGCGCGCCCGGCGCGTTAATAGTTTTCGCTCGGAGAGGGAACACGTGCATATTTATCGTGATTTATAGTTTTTCGCCGCCGTTGTTTTGCATTCATCGGGGGCGGGATCGCTGTAGTGATACTTTAGAGCCGGGGAGATGAAGGGATGCGTGTTAGAATGTAATTTAGCTTTTTCATTTTCTCGACCTTTTTGGGGGGTACTTTTTTCGCTGGGTGAAGTGTGGAGGCGTGTTAATTGATCTTTATTGAAAATGATTGGGTTCTTTTTTTGTTCTACGAGAGTGGGTTAATTTGTAGTGAAATAAATGGACAAGGATATTGTAAATATTCTAGGGGTTAAAAATTGTTTCTTTATAAAACCATGTAATTAATTAGTTAATGTTATAGGCTCATCTCTGAATGGCCCGAGCAGATTATTTGAATAATGCATTTCTGTGTTTGATGGGGAATATCATTTATCTCAAAATAAGAATGCAAAAATAATGATTCGCGATTAGACAAATAGGCAAAATAATATGGTAATAATGGGTAGATCGAGTGGGTGTCGCAGGCTCCTACTTACCTAACTTATACACTCGAGGTGATGTTTTTCATTGAAGGTAGCGCGTTGGCGCTCGCCATCTAGCGGACACTTAGGGTACTTACAATCCCGAAAAATAATGGTTTTATGATATTTTGATGAATTTAGCGATTAAAAGTTTCAGGGTTTGGTTTAAAACGGCAATGGTCTGTCTGTGTATCAATGAAAATAAGAGTGAAGACTATATGCAGGCCCGTTTATTATGAATTATACATCGTATACGTCAGCCGGTTACATATGGTAGGACGTTGTCACTGAAATATACGCCAGTATACTATATTGAGTTCGCTATATCAAATTAACGGCAGACCACAGGACTGATATGTCAATAAACTCCAAATAATTGATATCTAATGGCATTTCTTTAAAATATGGAACGACAACAAATTTATGTTCCGATCGAATCTATGCTTGACAGTCTCTTAACAATTCGATTGTTAAAGAACAGAAAAGAACTAACGTTACTTATTCACAAAAATCGAACCAAAAGAACCGCAAGATCACGAAACCATCGACTACGCGCCACTCCAATAAAAAACGTCCCGATTCGTCATGCACCCGAGCCAAAAAAAATCTCCCTCGTTCTTCCAAGTCGATTCGTCATTGTAAAACGTCATTGTAAAACGAGGCTGAGCATTGAAAAAAATTTCCGTGAAAAAAGGGGTTAGACAGACTCGAGAGAGAAAAAAGGGGCGTCGAGCGCCTTTTCCACTTGATGAGTTCAGAAATTAGCGCGTTGCGCGCGCAACCCTTTCTAACGCGTACACGTAGGGCGCGACAAACACGAACCAGGTGATACAGGGTTGGAACACCGTAGTTTTTCCGGGCGATTGCGCGAGGAGTGCGTGACGACGTGTCGAAAGGTTGGTAGGTACATTATGGACTGGTAGAAGCTGGAATGGGAAATGGTTGCATTGTCAAGGTAAGTGTTGAAGTCAGTTTGTGATGTTCGTTTGGACTGTAAGATGATTGGAGAAGAATAAAACGTATTGTAATTATTGTTGGTTTGTTGTGAACGTATTGTAAGTGTATTATTATGTTGTTGCTTATACCTAGCTTCTTATTACTGTTCAAAAAAGATTATATTACTTATTATTATTCGATATTATGGATGGACCATAAGAAATATCTTACCGTAAAATAAAATCTACGGTATTGTTATCGTATGTATTGTTATCTAAATGTGAACAAATTGATACAATGATAAAATTAAAGTGAATAACTTTATACCTGACCATAATTCGAATTAAAACCAAAACCTGATTTTACACTCTTAATTAAATTTTTCCAAATATATTTCAATTTAGGAACTATCTTCAGAACTTGTCCATATTTCAAAAAATCGCCATTCTATTTTAATGCACCAAAAACCTAAAACACGTAAAATAATACCTATAACCTATTCACCATCCCTTCCCAACACTCTCCTCTCCCAATTAAACGAACACAGCACAACTGCATTACACACATACCCTTCGCACCCTACCACTCCTAGCAGCAACCATCCGCGTTAACATCTTGTACAGCGCAAGGTGACGACTACGACGACGTCGAAACAGGTTTGCTCTGAGCGCGTTGGCCATAACTCAAGCGGCCGCCCCGAGATTAGCATGTCACCGTAACGCGCTGCGAGCGCGCAGTAACATTTATTCAAATTTTACGCTCTCGCCGCGAGCTGTCGCAGATGCAGCGACGAGCGAGCCGCCCGTGAAATCGCGGGTCGAAAGAGAGCGAGGTCTCGTCGAGCCCCGGCGAAGGGGGTAGTGGTGCAGCGTAGCGATCGGATTTTTTGGTGGAGTGATTTATCGTGGATGTAGACGACGTAATTTGACGTAATTAATTCTGGGAGGTGAGTTGCGTGGGGATTATAATGGTTCTTTTTGGTGGTAGCAAGTATAGGTGATTATTGATTTCGGTATATGGATTAGAAGAGGGTATATAATATAAGAATTATATAATATATCTATTGTTCCAGAGTTAAGTAGCTATGAAGTCGAATATTACGGTTAATCTGTATAAAATTAAATGACAAAATTTTATTTTCAAATGACGATTAAATTAACTTACTTCAGCTTAATTTCCCCTACAGTATTCAATTCACTTATATCGCGCTTAATCTCCTATCACAACATAACTCGTTAATCAAATCATAACACCGACGTAAACTCGAACAAAACTGCGCCGATTTCACACCAACTTCACTCTGAAACGCGCATATGTATACTCTAAACAAACCTCTTCGACCTTATCTCCCAAAACCATCGTAAAAAGGCGCACGCAAGCAACCCCTGCTGCATCACATCACGTGTGCCGTCGAAGAAACGTATGCGCCTCTTAGTCGCGATAGCCATCGGCCCCATTAAAATCCTGAGCCTCCGCGCCTATCCATTACGACGTAATCCACTTTGCTCCTCGCGATATGCAAATCCCCGTGACTTTGTAAGCAAATGCGGGATGAAAGAGAGATCGCGGGAGATATGGTATAGACGTTGATGTTTTAATCGGACGGAGTCGAACGCGCGCGAATACTTACCGTTTGATGGATCAGGCGACAGCTTGTTTGTTTACGCGCGAGTTTTTTTTTTTTTTTTTTTTTTTTTCTTGATGTAAAAAGATGGTATAAAGGTGATCGCTCTGGATATTGTCGATATAGGAGGGAGAAAACTTTGATGAATTGAGGATAACTTTGCGAATTCTATGAATAACGAAAAATTAGATTGTATAAATTTTAGCAAGATTAATCTTGATATTGTATTATCTTGCCTCAATGTTCAATACAATAATCGATACAATATTTATATACAGTTTTCGATAAAATATTAAGATTGTGGTGTCAATAATGTAAAAAATCTTATCTTGTCTTGAAAATAACTTAACATTTTCTAATCGTAATAATTTATCGAACTAATCATAATAACGGAGATGTAACTCTCCAATTGTTGAAGAAATAGAGGAAAAGAGAAAAATTATCACGAAAAAGGGGAGGATTATCAACGAAATGTTCGAGTGATAAAGGTTGGTTGGGTGGTAGGCGATGCGCTCCTATATCCCCTCGTGCCGGCTTGCTTAGGTACGTGAGGCTACAGGGAGAGGGTGCGCCGCCTAACGGCGGCGAATTAACTCTGATCCGGCGGCGCATATATAGCGAGAAAAATCAAATTTAAAATTTGTCATTTATTTATACTTGTGCCGAAATTTTCTTGTTTTTGTATTAAACCTAATGAATTTGAAAATGAAATTACGTTCAGTTAAATTATTCTTAAAATTCAGTAACATTTGTAATTTTAAAGTTTCTTAAAGTTAAGGACATTTTTAACAGTGAATTATTTAAAAAGGTCTGAAACCCAAATACCCGGGGGGTACACGAGGTTCTTGCAACAAACCCGCTGCTAACTGAATTGGTAGAATGCTTTCTCAAAGAGTAT